>ML778603.1:232751-276397 GCA_009831015.1 Picea engelmannii | reverse complement strand
ACCACCACAATCAGTTAAACCACGGAGGGTTAGTCCCCGTAGCTCACCCGAATGCGACCTCGTGCGTAACCCTTGTGTGAGAGGGGGATCCCAGGCAGACTTATACGATGATTGGATTTGACTCTCCCTAACTCAGGATGCTAGTGTTTGTTTTTGGAACTTTGGAGAGTTATGCTCACAGCCCTAATCCAAAGTACTAAGCCTATTCTACTGTTGGTGGAGGATCCTAGGAAAGAAAAAGTTCTAGATAGCTTTTAATTAGCATTGATTTTGATAGTTGTTATTTACGCAAAGGGGTGCATGGAAGTGAAACAAATGGAATTATGACCCAGACCCAAAGAATGCATCAAATATGATAAGCAGTCATTTCCTTTCGATGAACATCTATCTAAGGGAGAGAGAAAGTTCTTTTCACTAACAAGCACAAATACGGAGTGTCCTCGAACAATTCTTTTTCTCAATCAAATCCTGATGTAATGCTAAAAACTTTTAAATACCTTCTAATATGCACGATCAATCATGAAGATGTCTTTTATTGTTTGCATATGAATAATGATCAATTCAACACAATGCTCGCCTTGCTAATTACCTTTTTGTATGAATGAAAACCAAACTAGCACAAGCAAAAGTCATACAAACAATACACCCTTTGTTGCAATCAAAACAAAAAGCAAAAAAAGAGAAACAATCAAAGAAAAAACAAACTTCACGCCCAAAAGAAGAATTTGAAGAACAATGATCTTAACTAAAATCGAGATGAAGAGGTCTGTAGGCCTTTGATGACCTTCACCAGGGTTTTTTACTCAGTTAAGCAGAGAGAAAGACAATGCATGAGTCTTGGACTTGAATCAACAGAAAAACTCAATAACAATGGTAAAGAAGGCTACAAAGTTCAACTAGTAAGATGTTTATTCTTCAAGCAAAAGACAGATGTCAACGCTGAAAGGGAAGAAACATTGACTCAGAAGGTTACTCAGTAGAGGAGGCACAGAGGCAAAACCCAGAAAAAGCAATTCTGGAAGGTTTTTTAGCCAAAATAGGGTTGGCGCCCTATTGCCAAATGCAAGGACCGTTATAGCGCTCTGTGCAAGCCTATTAGGGAGCGTCGGTGCTCTGTTAGCACTAGGACAGGGGCGCCAGGTTCAAAAATTCCCAGAAATGTCAAAAAATTCAAAAAATTGCAAATCAATTTCGACAACTATGCTAAGTATGATGGGGTAGGGAGCCAATCTGCTCATGAATCCAATCAAAAGAAAAGTAAACCTAGTCTGCGAAAAGGGGTATAACAAGGTCAATGAGGAGAAATCAAAACAAGAAGTTTCGATTTGAGGCTATCTCCCCAGTGGAGTCGCCAGTTTCTGTTGTAGGAAAATCTCCCTGCGGACAGGTAGATCGCCTGTGAGAGCTTGACCCTAACTCTAGACAGAAAATGCTTAACGTGGACACTGACTTCCTTTCAAATCTATCTAAGCTAACACTTGGGAAGGAAGGATAACAAAAGTACCTTTTTATCGACGTTTGTCCCTGCACGCTCCTGGTTGCGCTTTTAATCCTTTGCTCCTCGCTGGATCCTGTGGACAAAACAAGATACGACCACTTCCTACTCTATTGATATTAGCTTGAAAATAGATCTATCAATTAATGATAAGTTCGTGTCACATTATACACAAACTAGAAAGAAACAGGCCAAGCATGTCATATTAATGAGAATAACGACAGTAGTACTTACAATCGTAGATGCGAATGCGACAGCTCCGTCGAGTCCTCTTCGTCTAACCCTTGCCCGAAAGATCCACAACCTGAGTAACAGCAGCTTCACTGATCACTCTCCTTTGGCTGACTATGTGTCTTCTTCAAGATCATAAGTTTCATACCAGCAGTTCTTCCCCCAATCATCTTCAGCACCACTTATGAGATCATAAGTTTGGTGTGATTCTCCATTTCCAATCTCCCTTTCACCATTAGAAAGCTTGCTTATATAGCCTTGGAGAGGCTTCAACCACTTGAGATATCCTTGGGGAAGTTGAGTATTTGCCTCCTTCAGTTGAGGATATGCCCTAAGATCATGGCTGGACTAGGGATTCGAATCCAACTGCCTTCCAAGAATGAAAAGATGCTTCCCCCATTCATCTCAACAGCTTAACAACTTCCCAGAATAGGTAGCACTCCCTCAAAAGGGCCATCAGAGCGTTGTAGTGCTCCCTAGTAGGTTTTAGGGGGGTGCCAGCGCTTCCAAAGTCTATAGCGCTCCCTCAAAAGGGCCAGGGGAGCATTATAACGCTCCCTGACAGTGTAAGGGGGAGCGTCGACGCTCCGAGAAGAGGTATAGAGGAGCGCTCTCCTCCAAAACTCAGTTTTTTGGGTGCTTTCAGATGGCAAAAGGTTTGCAAGCCTGCTGACTCATTTCTCCTCTTCCAAATCAAATGTTTGAGGTGTTTCAAGTGTCTTTCTCATGTCGTTATAGGCATGACATAGGCATCATGGAAGTATGCTTCCCTGACACTTGCGACACTTGTGAGAAACATGCGACACTTGCGACCTTGTGAGAAAAATGCGACACTTGCAACCTTTGTAATGACGACACTTGCGACACTATCAAAGTGAGTAATTTTGACGTGTAACACACATCCACCATAGTAGTACATAGCTATTGTCTAGAAACACACAGTCTCCATTGCAATCAACTAATAGCTACACAAGCTATCACTGTGCAGTACAACAGTCTCCTGGCATCAAATCATATCATTATATGCATCATCTCTTGAGGCCATACTCCATCTGAGTAATCGGGCATGATGCTAAATAAGTCATGTGCTAGACCCAGTGCACTCAACAGAGTGTCTCACATAAGTCACTCACTCAACAAAGCGATATAGGGACCATTCTTCTAATTCGAGCATACGTCCTAGAAGAATAATTATCCCAACAGATGTTGAAAGCCCTGCAATGAGCTACAAGGAACATTCTTCTAAGCCGGACATACGTCCTAGAAGAATGATTGTCCTCCCAGATGTTGCAAGCCATGCCATGGGCTACAAGGACCGTTCTTCTAATCTAGACATACGTACTAGAAGAATGACTATCCTCCCAAATGTTGAAAACCACGTCATGGGCTACAAGGACCATTATTCCAATCCGGACATACGTCCTAGAAGAATAGTTGTCCTGGACCATTCTTCTAATCCAGACATACGTCCTAGAAGAATAACTATCCATGGTACATCAACAATCTGTCAACCTGGACCATTCTCCACAAGGAGAATGTTTTTCCACCAACAATCTGTCAACCTGGACCATCCTCTCCACTGTATCATCTCTAAGTCATACTAGCATGATGTGAATGCATCATATCTAAGTTGTACTAGCATGATGTGGAGTATCATCTACATCATCTCTAAGTCATACTAGCATGATGTGAATGCATCATATGTAAGTTATACTGGCATGATGTAAATCAATGTCTCTACATCAACTCTAAGCCATACTAGCATGGTGTCGATGCACCATCTCTAAGTTGTACCGGCATGATGTGATTCATTTGCATCATCTCTAAGTTGTACTAGCATGATGCTATTGCATCATATCTAAGTTGTACTAGCATGGTGAGAGTCATCTGCATCATCTCTAAGTTGTACTAACATGATGCTATTGCATCATACGTAAGTTGTACTAGCATGATGTGGCTAAGGCATATGCATCATCTCTAAGTTGTACTAGCATGATGCTAATGCATCATATATGAGTTGTACTAGCATGATGTGTCTTAAGACATCTGTATCATATCTAAGCTATATTAGCATGATACATCTCAAGACATATGTATCATATCTAAGTTGTACTAGCATGATGATGAAGCATCATATCTAAGTTGTACTAACATGATACAGATCAACACTCCCTCTCAACCAAGGGAACAATCTCCACAAGTCCCAGCTTGTCCCTCAAGTATGTAAACATTAGCTTGGACAGAGACTTTGTCAAAATATCAGTTGTCTCCTCATTGGTGGAGATGTATTGGAGGATCACTTCTCCCTTCTGGACTTTATCACGGATAAAATAGTACTTGATCTCAGTGTGCTTTGACTTGTCATGGAACACAGGGTTCTCTAAAAGCTTCACACAGCTCTGATTATCACAATATATCACATTCGAATCTAGCACCTGATCAAATAGTCTAGAAACTAGCTTACAGAGCCATATTGCTTCCGTACAAGCATCACAAGTTGCAATATACTCTGCTTCTACAGTGTTGAGTGCAACAAAATTTTGTTTTCTGCTAGCCCATGATATCATAGTAGAGCCCAAACTAAAACATATACCAGAAGTACTCTTTCTATCATCTGCACTCTCTACCCAATCTGAATCAGTAAATCGATGCAATTCTACATCATTGTTTGAGGCATATCTCAAACCATAATTTAACATCCCATGAAAATATCTCAAAATGTGCTTTGCAACTAACCAATGTTCATGTCTAGATTCCACTTGGAATTGGCTCAACATGTTTATAGCAAAGCAAATGTCCAACCAAGTATTAACCAAAGACATCAATGAGCCAATCAACTGCTGGTGCAGGGATGAGTCTACTAGATAAGAATCAGAGACTCTCTACTTCCTCAGATCTGTCACCATGGGAGTTGTTGGAGCTGCCTTTGTTTTTCTAGCCCGTCTCAAATTTCATATCTCAATGTTCGAAATCGAAAGATGGTTTTCGTATTTTTCGTCCGTGGTTTCAAAATCTCTGAAGTCTTATCACGCAAGCAGCGATGATTATTGTACTCTCGAGTGAGTTCTACTTTTCGAAAAAAAAATCTTCCCCTTTTTTGTTCTATCTCGGGATTTCGCATGTTGGATGTTGTAGATCACGTAGTTCACAAGTCCCGAGCGACGAAATAGCGAAATCGCTTTAAAAATTTCACCCCAGGTCAGTGACGGGAGTAAAGTTTTCCTAAATCACGATTAAACATTATCGGGTTTTCGCACTTCGGCGTTCACTAAGTCCAAAGCTCTCATTATCGTATCCCCGATAGCCGAAACCACGAGCTCCTTATTTTAGTAACCCGTGTCAAGGTTATGGGTAAAAGCTAAACCACGGTAAAGTTCTGTCGGCAATTCGCCACTCGGTGTTTTCTTTTTAAAAAGTTACATTGTTTAAGCCCTGACTCGCGAAATCACGATAAGGATATAAACATAATTAATTAATCACTTAATCCGAGTTTATCTTCCCTTTTAATTAAGTCGTATTATCGTGATCTCGCGGTTTTGCAGCTCGGCATACAAACTTCCTGGAAACTTATCTTCGAAGCTCTGAGTCGCGATATGGCGAATAAAATAATTACGTAATCAATTAAGTGCCTAATCACGATTGCAGTTTTATTAACCAAAATCGATTATCGCAAATTCGGGGGTTAGACGTTCAAAGAGTTAAAGCAAAATTCCCGATACAACGAGTACCAAAAGAGTAATTAACGTTGGTAAAAATGGATTAATTAAACTAAATCAATATCTCCCGTGTTTTGATGCTGGCACGATTTTCGAGGTAGTCTTATTTCTTTCATATGCCAATTGACATTTCTAACCGCCAAAATTTATGGCATTAATTATGAAATAAGGCGAATCGACGAATAAAGATTGTGTTTTATGGCTAAATTTATTTCTAAAAATGATTTGACATATCTCTTCTAAAAAGTACCGAGTTTTCGAATATATATAAAGCTGCTATTTGTTATAACAAGTTCACTTCTATATTGCGCAGAGCACATTTCCTCAGCAAACTAACTTCTGTATGTATACGAACTTTTATCGCAGAAGAGCTAAAACAGGATCGCCCGTCATGGCCCCGCGAAAAGCATCCAAAGCCAGCGTTGAGGTTTCGGGACAAGGTTCGGACAATGTCGTTGATACTTCACCTTGAAGTGTCGACTCTGTCCCGAACTGGTCGTTCGTCTCGGATGTTCTGTAGGCCGAATTAGTGGATTATTCCGATGATTCCAGCGATAATGAAAAAGACGATATAACCACCAAGTATAAGATCGTCATTCAATCGGGAATACATAAAGTAGCAGCCAGGCCACGACTACTTCCATATTATGATATGGTCCGATGGGCATTAGACCATGTGGACATACCAACCAGAACCATCATGAATGAGCAGAAGGTCACCATCAAGACTTTCAGGCCTAAACATCTGCAAGCCATGTATAAGTTGCCCACAGCGTCCGACTTTACATATGGCGCCGAATTCTTGGACGAGTTCAAACAGAAGGAATGTGTATAGTACAATAAAACCATGTCCAGCTTAATAAGAGATTGGGTTTCGCACCCTGCGAAGTTCAGGGTAGACAGTCATGGTATATATTCAATAGCTTCCTTAGAACCGCAGTACAAGTATGTAGCTATGATGACATGCAGATTATACGGGAGAGAGGACACCTCGCATTTCTTTCTTCCATGGGTACCTCTAATATTTCGAGTCGCCGAAGGATGTTCTTTCGACTGGGTGAAAATGTTGTCTGATAGCTTGACCGGTCGGGTCACAGAGTATCGAGCGCAGAAAGAAAGCGGAAAAATTTCTTCGTTTTTTATGTCTACATATATTATGGACGTCGTGTGCTTCCTAACACCATTCCCCTTAATGAACTGGAGTTGGACTCTAGCAGAGGCCGAGCCCATTCACGTCTATCATTCGAAGTTATGGGAAAACAAAGCAGCAGATTTCGTATATGAAATCTTCAACTGGGTGATGGTGCCTCTGCACGTCACTATTTTTGGTCACCCGCCACCCAGGATCTCAGACAGTATAGTGATGAATCTGAGCAGCATAGCTGACTGGTATGTAGAAGCCGAATTTTCATATCTCAAAGTTTTCGGGGCTTCTGTTCCCCCGCATGCATTGCCATTGTTCATTCCCGACAAGCTGGCTTGTTGTGAGGTCGCTAGACAAACAGTAATCAGTGGTATAAGAAAGGAGCTTAAGGGATAGTCAAAGAAGGTATGGCCACCTTTTCCTGTTCATTTAAATTCATATTCTTTATTAGATTTCGGGCATGCCAAAGCTGAGGTAGCATCTCTAAAAGACCTAAATTTGGTCCTCATTGAATACAAGAAACACGATCCGCAAAGGGTCGTGAGTAATCATTTGGCCAGTTGCGGGCTCAAGAGATTTGAGCACGAAAATTCGCCCTCGGATGAAATTTTCCAAGGCGCAAGGTCTTATGCCGAGATTTTAGCTTGGATCCAAACATTGGCACCTGAAGAGAGGGCCGATGTTCTGAAATTCCAAGAACATCGACGCAGTTGCCTTCCCGCAGTATTACGGGGTGAGAATCCGAATACAGTGGAGGCGAAACAAAAAGATGTCGAAGGCTCCAAGGATGCAACTCCCGGTCAAGAAAAACACCAGGATGGGGAAGAGAAAACTAAGAGTCTGAAAGTAGAGATAAAGACTCTCGAACCGTCGAAGAAGCAGAGTCTGGTTACTACTCCGGGACCATTAGCGAAACAAATCGGAGATCCTATCACATTGGTTACTCCCTTGCAATCGACCCAGGGAAATATCGACGCAGGGTGGATTTTAAATGAAGAGTTGAGGCCTATAAGGGTGGAAGAGCTCCCTCCAAATGAGTTCTTCTTCGATAAGAAAAGAAAGGCAATAGTAAAGAGAGAGTTCTACCAGGAAGGGGAATTGACAGTCAATAAATACAAAGTTATGAATGATGGGAAGGACAAGAAAAATGAACAGTTCGCAACAGAAATAGCTGGGACATTAGGTGCATATGCAAAAGCGAACCAATTTTCAGTCGGGGTTTTGAAAAACCAACTTAAACGAAAAAATCGCTTCATCAAGACCCTTGAAGCCAGACTAGCCACAGCAACGGAGACTGCCAAAGACCAGGCGAGTGTAGGTATAGAGCAAGCAAGGTTGGCCGATAAAAATGAGATAGAGTTGCTCAAGACTAAGCTCGAACAAGCACAGTTGGTGGTTCGAAATGGTCAGATACAAGCGAGTCAGCAAAAAGATTTGATCAAATAGCTGCAGGCTAGGGTGGAAATCACCGAAAGCAAAGTGATAAATATTGGGATATTTCAGTCCCAGACGATGGAGATTCGGAGCAGAGTCTCTGCGGCCCAACGAAATTTACTCGGCAAGGTAGAGGTGATTCGGGACAACTGCTTGCTGGTTAATCAAGTTTTGGAGAATTTAACTGCTAGAGAAAGGGAAGTTGGAGCAGCACGGGTTGCCTTTCAAGAGGCTGTGATAGCCACAATCAACAGGGATTTGGGAAGTACTCCCAGGTTCACCATTTCGGAGCAGACCAGAGGAAACATTCTATTAAAAGAATGGGAGCACAGCATCGCAGAAGGCAAGCTGCAAGCCAAAAGGGTAACGAATTCCTTGGAAGAGGCCTTTAGTTCTATAGATGGCAATCTGCTAGGCATTGATAACGGAGGTAATGCCGAGGCATTGATTCAAATGAATATGGCCAAAATCTCGCTTGATTTAAAGGAAAAAGAGGAAAGAGATTCGGCCGAGATCTCCCAAGTGACTATGGCGGACATAGTCCAAATAGACAAATGTATGATTAAACCAAGCGCGCAATTATGCGCTATCGACATCATAGACAGACAAATGGAAGACAGGCTGCCGCAATTAGCCCGAGATTGTTACTCTTTTGAGGCCAACTGTCAAGCAGAATCGTCAAGGATGATATCTCGGCTGGTTGAAAGATGTGTCACTTGTACCGAGCATGCGAGAGGACAAACTTCTGGCACCAAGTGAAGACAGAGAAGAAGAAATGGAGCGATTGCTCTCCTCCCTATCATAACCGAAATTTTTGTAACGATTGAGATTCCATCTTATTGTAAAAATGTATAAATATGCCATTAAAACAAAGAAAAAAGGCTGGACCTTTTTGTGTCGATTATAACAGAGTTTTTACACTTTGAGAGTTAATAAAAAGCAAATCTGAAGATTCTCAATTATGTCACGACTGTGTTATGAGTTTGTTTTCTTGTATCTCATATTTCGTTTCATTTCATATTCTTATCTGATGAATGCTTCGTTATAATTTAGTACAACCTCTACTATAGTGAATGAATTTTGGTTTTCTATAATTGTTTACTATTTTTCCTCTGCACCAGCTATCAGCAGGTGTAAGACCAGTCAACACTTTCAGAATTCTATATATATTTTATGCTTCATCGGGTTATTTCCTTACATTTTTCTTCCTCTGTTTATACGTGAGATTCTCCCTTGATAGGAGCCTTACTTGATAGACAGCTAAATGTTTTCCCCCACCTCATACAATTTTATTAAGATATAACCCAGTTACGGGAAAGAACCTTTGATTTGCACCTCGTTTTTGTTTCTGAAATCGTAAACTCTCTTTTATACGACCGAATTGAGACGGCACTTAATTTCCCTCTGAAGTTTTTTCTTATTTTATTGTTCCTCCATGACTGTCCATGTACCAACACAGCCCAATATCAAACCCGGATTATCAAATCAAACACACATTGCCTTAAACCTTTTCGATACTATCCTTAAAACAGCTACTACTCGAGTTGAACTCGAACGTTCATGGGCAGTGATTGAACAGGATATAACCATCCAGGAACAGTTGGAAGCTAGACAATGCCAACGTAGAAATCTTCCCTAGTTTCCCTTGCCTAAGGTCGACATTTTTCTCTTCCCTACCATTTACCCACTTTCGGATGCCTAGACATTGTACTTCTAAGCCTTAAGTACAAACTCTGGACCAACAAGAGTTGCCATAGATTTGTAATCCATCATCCAAACTTTTTAAGGATCTTTACAACATACTTCCCTTGCCCTAGGAATATTTCACCATGCTTCTACCATACTTCTAGTCCCAAATAATAATGCCTGAGACCAAGATCCTTCATATCGAATTCATAAGCTAACTCTCTCTTACACTGAATAATGAGAGGCTCTGCACCAAGCTCTTGGAGCTTGCTTGAGTCCATACAAGGCCTTCTTTAATTTGCATACATAGGTTTCTCTCAGGTGTACCTAAAAACCTTGAGGTTGCTCTATGTATACTTCTTTCTCAATTACTCCATTCAAAAAGGTAGTCTTTACATCTATCTAATGTAAACTCGAACCCATGGATGTTGCAAGAGATATGATTGTTCTAATAGAGGTGTATATAGAAACTTGAGAAAACATCTCATCATAGTCTTCTCCCTCCTGCTGGGAGAACCTTCTAGCCACGAATCTTGCCTTGCATTTATCGATACTTTACAGACTTTCCTTCAGGTCTAGGAACAATTTCCCATACATCATGATGGATTGATATTCTTCCATCATAGCTTCCTTCCATTCTTTCTTCTTGACTGCTTCCTCAAAGGTGAAAGGTTTTGCATTGACAAGACTTCTATTCTGAATATATATGGTTGTCATAGCTGCTTCTCCCCAAAAAAACATGGATAGATTATGGTCATTCATCATTTCCTTAACCTATTCTTCAATGGAACGGTTCTTTATTTCTACCACATCATTATGTTGAGGATTGTGTGGGACAATTATCTCCCTCCTAATCTCGGTTGCTTTACAGAAGGCAATGCACTTCTTGGAGGTGTATTCTCCTCCATTATTGAACCTCAAGATCTTTATCTTCTGCTTAGACATTCGTCCACACACATTTGAATGAATGATGTCCAAAACTCATTTTGATTTCCATGCTTCCATTAGAATTGGTACTTGGTGAGATCACCTACCTCACCACTTGATGGAGTCATTTGCTCTATGTTTGCAACTGTCACTTTAGCTCCTTCTCAGAGCTATCGCTTGTGACCTGCTTGGAACAAGAACAACAAGAACAAAAGTATTTCCAATATAATTTTCATAAGAACATATCTAGGGTAACAAGGATGGTAGTCATCATATAGTTACCAAGGTGACCTTCATGAGAACAAGAAATATCTCCTAGAGGAGAAGTTAGTTCATTTTGCAAACAAGTACAATAGGCATCTATATAAATAGTACTTACATGCAACCAATTATACCTAACCATAATAGAACCTTTCAAAGATTACTGCTACAACTATAGTGTTTACTAGTACTATAGCAACTATCAAACTTGATATGTGCAAATTGAAACTTGACAATTTGATCAATCAAACCTCGAACCTAGAGCCTCAACTGCTTGTTCCTCTGAATGTATTGAATCCAAGATTACTACTTGGATTACTGCATGGACAAGGTCTCTTGTACATTCCCTGCAAAACACACTCATGCTTTGTTGGATGATATAACATGAAAAGCATGCACAAGTGCAAACCTTTGAAATTTGCAGCATCGTTTAGCTTGTCTTCTAATCTTAAACTAGACACCATCTTGACAAGAATAGGTTAGAAACTAAATCAAAAAGGTCTAATGATTAGAACAAGCTATAAACTCTGAAATTTCAACTTTGGCCACAAAATCAATTTTAACCAAAAGTCAACCTTTGACTTTGACTTTGACCAGTCAACCTTTGAATTTGACCAAAAACTCAAACTTGACGTTTTTGTTGGTTGAGGACACCAGAGGGTGCGCTAGGCTAGGGTGCACTAGAATATCCAGAAATTAGGTTCAATGCTTCACTTAAGGTGCCCAAAGAATTAGATTAGGGTTTGTTGCAGTTGCAAAATTAGAAACCCTAGTTGCAGCTGCAATTGGTGCTATAATGAGCTCATCAAAAAACTCTCACTCTGCCTTCCAACTATTAGACTATTCTGAAGGCAGTGTGGGGCCATAACCTGTTAAAATATTTGATGTGCTCATTTTACCATAGAAAATATCACAATATTGTCACCCAACCATAGGCACACAACCACCCCCAAGCACCATAACCTTTGCTAGATAGAATGATTTAGGAAGCGGTACTAGAACTAACAGATAACCAAGAGAGCACATCTTTCTCCAAAGATAGCACACTAGACAAAAAGTCCCAAAACCACATAATAAGAATAGTACTCAACTACAGTAGTTGCAGTTGCATTTACCAAGAATATCATAATACCACCAAGAATATCACTAATAATATCATAATACCACCAAAAATACATCCAAGAGATACTAGAAGGTAGGGCGCACATCTTAGGCTAGATAGTGCTAGAGAGAGAGACCAAGAATCACCCCAAAGGATCCACCTTTCATCCTTACATTTGCAGCTCCAAACTTACGCCATACTTGAGAGAGTGAGTGAGGTGAGTGAGTACAAATGAGCTCAAGCACCCTCTATTTATAGTGATTCTTGTCACGTGTCTGGGAAGACTTTTCCTTCTAGAAGCAAAAACTTCAATATTAATTATTTAACTGATTCGACTTGTCTTCTAGTTTTTTTACACATCTGTTTAGGTTTTCTCTTGCTTCCGAAATATTCTATTCTAGCCAAAGGTTACACATGGAGGTTGATACCTCCCGTGGCTACCATAATATCAAAACATATTTTATAATTATGTTATGTTCATCACTAGCCAGCAATTTTTGTCTAACATGTTGTTGCAACTGTTGAATATGTTCTGCAAATGCTTCCCCATCATCACTGATCCTATCCCCCAGTGGTAACTACACCAAATCTAGGATACCCATGGGATTTCTACGATACACAACTTGGAATGGAGATTTACCTGTAGATCTATTCACTGAACTATTGTAGAAAAATTATGCTTGAGATAAAACCAAATCCCACTGCTTGGGATTCTCTCCAACAATGCTCTGTAACAGGTTTCCCAAGCTCTGATTTACTACCTCAGTTTATCGATCTATTTGGGGGTGATAGGCACTGTTGAACTATAATTTAGTCCCCTTTTTCTTCCATAAAGTCCTCTAAATATGACCTGAGGACCGAGTATCTCTATCAGAGGTAATAGTTTTTGGAACCCCATGCAATCTAACAACTTAAAAAAAAACAAATTTTCCACCCTCAATGCATCACTAGTTTTCTTGCAAGCAATGAAATGAGCCATTTTAGAGAACCTATCAACAACCACAAAAATAGAATAATTACCTCGTGGTGTGTTTGGGAGCCCCAACACAAAATCCATGCTCATATCTATCCATGGGCTTGTGGGCACTGGTAATGGCATATACAACCCTATGTTTTGTGAGTGTCCTTTAGCCATTTGGCAAATCCTACATCATGCCACATACTTGGTTATATCCTTTTTCATCTTCGGCCAGTAATACTTATGTTCGATTAAGGATAGTGTCTTATCCTTTCCAAAATGTCCTGCCAAACCACTACTGTGAAGGTCTCTGATAATATTTTCCCTCATTGAACCAATTAGATTACATAGTTGTTTTCTTTTGAATAGGTAGCCATCTTGCATAAAAGATTCACCCTGATTAAGATCCATGTTCCCAGCAACTAGATTCTTCAATTGTTCCACAATCTCCCAAAAATCATTATCAGACGCATAGAGATCATTTAATGTAGCAAACCCAATTACTTGATTTTCCATGGTTGTCAAAAGAACAGTGCGTCGACTCAAAGCATCTGCAACTTGATTTTGTCGTCTGGATTTTTACTTCAGAACAAAGGTGTAGCCTTGTAAGAAAGAGACCCATTTTGCATGTCTAATGTTCAATTTATTTTTTGTGTTTACATATTTTAATGCAATGTGATCGATAATTAACATAAACTATTTTGGCACTAAATAATGCCTCCAATGTCACAAAGCTTGCACAATTGCATAAAATTCTACATCATATGTGGAGTAGTTCTTTCTTACCTCATTCAACTTTTCACTAAAGAATGCAATTGGTCTACCTGCTTGGCTAAGTACAGCTCCAATGACTACATGTGAAGCATCACAATCTACCTCAAACACTTTATCAAAATCTGGTAAGGCTAATATGGGTGCCTCAGTTACCTTCTTCTTTATAAACTTAAAACTCTTATCAACTTCATTGGTCCACATGAATGTCTTTCCTTTGGTGCAATATGTTATGGGTGCTACAATACTGCTAAAATTTCGAATAAATTTTCGGTAAAAGGTATCCATGCCATGAAAACTTCTTACCTTTGATATGCTCCTAGGACTAGGCCACTCCAAAATTGCTCTGACCTTCTCTAAATCCATCTTGACTCCTTCTGTTGAGATGAAAAAACTCAAAAATACCAAACTTTCTTGCAGGAACCTACATTTCTTCAGGTTTGCATAAATTTGATGTTTTCTCAATGCATCCAATATCATTTTTAAATGTTGCAACTCATCTTCTTTGTTGTTACTGAAAACTATGATGTCATCAAAATAAACAACAACAAACTTACCAATATAAGGTCGAAGAATAGTATTCATCAACCGCATGAAAGTACAAGGTGCATTGGATAGCCCGAATGGCGTCACCATCCATTCTTATAGTCCATCACTGGTCTTGAAGGCAGTTTTCCATCCATCCCCTTCGTGAATCTAGATCTAGTGGTATCCACTTTGCAAATCAATCTTACTAAAATATTTAGCTTCGAGTAGCACATCCATCATGTCGTCCAAGCGCGATATTTGAATGTAATTTTATTGATTGCTCTACTATCTGTGCACCTCCTTCATGTATTATCCTTTTTGGGAGTCAACAATGTTGGTACAACATAGGGACTCATGCTTTCTCTTACCAAAACTTTCTTTATAAGTTTTGTCACTTGTCAGTTGAGCTCTTCATGTTGTGTAGTACTCATCCTATAGGTTGCCTAATTAGGTAAAGATGATCATTGGATTACATCAATGTGATCTTGAATATCCCTCTTTTGTGGAAGACCATCGGGTAGTTCATTAGGGATAACATCAACCTATTCTTCTAGTAACTTGGCCACTTCAGTAGGAATTGGTACGTCTTCCACAACTCCTTTTCACACTATTAATGCATAGCAAAATCTTGTTTCTTTCATTTCCTTCATTTCCTTCATTTCCTTCGTTTCCTTAACAAACTCTCTTTTTGAAAACATATTCTCGGTTTTTCCCTCATCCTTAAGGGGTAATAAGACGACTTTCGATCCATCCTCCCAAAAGGTGTAGGTATCCTTTCTTCCATCATGCATGAATTTTTTGTCATATTGTGAAGGCCTCCCCAATAACAGATGACATGCATCCATCGGAATGACATCACATATACTTCATCTTTATAAGTCTCACCGACGGAAAACTTGATCAAACATCTTTTATTAATGGTGACTTCATTCCCCTTTTTGAACCATGCAATTCGGTAAGGTTGGGGATGTGTTTCATAGTGTAATTTCAACTTATCTACCATCTGTTTGGAAACCATATTCTCACACCTTCCAATATCAACAATAACTTGACATACCTTTCCCTTGGAAGTGCATCTGGTTCAAAAAATATTTTTCCTAAGCCAAGAATATTCATTGTCGCTACTCTGTCTTTTCTCTTTTTTGGGAATCACCATTGACCTTTGTATCATGAGACTCTCCCCCATACCAAGCGAGACTTCAGATTCAACTCCTTCTTCTTCATTCTCATCTTTGACCAAGTCTAAACTAGGCTTTTTTCCTTGCTTCAGCTCTTGCATGTTATAATTTGGGCATTCAAATGCTCGATGACCCTCTACACCACACCTAAAATACACCCAAGGTCCTCCTCTACCACCATTGTAACCTCTACCACTATGAAATCATGTTCCTCATGGTTGATTCAGATTACCTTGTCAAGTATCTTATGCTTGCTCAACTCCTTGGGATGATTCGCCTCTGCCATAGTTAAAACCACCTCGTAAATGATGTGCCCCTCCTTGCTCCTCTATTTCTTTGGGTAAATTGTTGGTTTTGCTTTTCCTCGGCCTTTAAGGCTAATTGGTATGCCTCTTCCACACTGTGAACCCTATGCAAGCTCAGTTTATCTTGAATACAAAATTTTAAACAATTCACATACCTTGCAGCCAGTTGCACATCAGTTTCCTAGTGATCCACGCAAATCGACAACTGATAAAACTCGTTTGTGAGTTCCTCCACGGTGGACAGTTTTTGCTTCAAATTCTGAAATCTACAAAAAAGGGTCTCAACAGAGTTTAGAGGCAAAAAAAATTCTCTTGCTCTAGGTCATAATTTTGTCTTTTCCTTTTTTTGCTTTGTCTTTCTGCACATGATCCCACTAGATCATGGCATGACCCTTCTACTTGGTGCATGCAAATTTCACCTTCTTTTCCTCTAGCATAGGTTGTCATTCAAAAAAAAATTCCATGGAGTTTAGGCAATCTATTAACTCCTCTGGTTTAAGATTCCCTGCATATTCTGAAACTTTCATCTTGATCCTATCATTTCTCCCTTCTAGAGTCCTGAGCATCCTTTCTTCAAAAGTCATGTTCTTTAATTGTTTTTCTTCATGTTCTTCTTCATGTTCTATATGTTGATCTACATCTCCCCGGACTGTCCCCTCATCAAACACTTCTCTTTGTATTATTCTTTGACTAGCCATCACGTTTGTAAGATATTCTACTTGACTTTGGAGGTTTTGCATATATATGTGCATCTAAGCAAGATATCATGCTCTTCCTCTTCCTCTCCCATCCATCTTCCTCCTTTGATACTAGATGATGTAACCAATAAACTTAGATTCATTCACAAGATCTGAAAACCATGCAAACACACGAGAATGGAAAATAACTCTCTTTTACTACTTCTCCATCCTAACTATTAAAATGGAAGTTCAACCCCTTATAACTACTATCTGATATTTTCGAAAACAACTAATTTTAGAAAAACAATGAATTTTATGAAATTTTCGCATGACTCTAAAACTGACCAATAACTAAGAGCTAACTAGAGCGACACTATTTGTTAATTCATTTTCTGATTAAGTTCATAAACTAAGAGATAGTTGATAATTAAGAATTTAAAAATTCCTGTAAAAACATTAAAACCCCAATTTGAGGCCTTATTTGAAGGAATTTGGCCCTGGAAAAGTGTTGAAACGGTGTTCGATCTGAAGGATCAGATCGGCACGGTGGTGAACTCTTCAAGATGCAACTCCTTGTAAAATTTCAGCCCAAACGGATAACCGAGTCAAAAGTTATGACCCTAAGAAAATCTTTGTGTAATCCCTGCATCAATTAATATATAGATGATTTACATTGTTACAAATAACAAAGGTGTAATTCATTGGATAATGCATTAATGCAATCATTACATCAAAATGCAATAACAAAAATATAAAATAATACTATTATAAAAAAAAATGATTTTGAAATGATTATTTGAAAATTTGTAAAAAAATACAATTAATTAAAATATATACATATTAGTGCATTGTATTATTTTGAACTCACTAAATTGTGTGTGCCATAAAATAAACAATAGTGTGTTTCCATTAGTCATACGCATCGGTGCCTATTAATTATATTAAAGCACCAATGCTAAAAATTGTGAAAAAACATCATTACTTTAAATGACATAACGTACAATTGATTATATTTATAATTTCAAAATATTACAATGCGCATCGATGCTTTAAATATAATATACACACATGTCCTTTAAAAATAATATACACATTGTTGCTTAGTAACAAAGAATGGCGTTGGCATCTCACCTTGAATATTCAAAATTTCACTACCCTTTAGTGCACATGGTAAGCACTGGTGCATACGAAATAAAAGAGCATCGGTTCGCCATAAAACAAAAAGAACAACCCGATGCATAATATTTATACAAGCATCGTTGTTGCATACAAAAACAATACAGACCGATGCATACATTAACATGAAAAGCATCGACGCTTCATATAACATAAAATAGGGAACCAATGCTTAATAGTTTGCAATACCCTATTTTTTCCTCAGTTTTGTAATTATGACTATGACTTGATATTGTTGTGAGTAACGGGATGGATATATGAAACTTTACATGCATTGTAAACGTGTTTTATTTTATAAAGAAAGTCCAAACTGCCAACTTAGGTGTGGAGCACTAATACGGACCATGATACCATGAGTGGAAACTTTTGAGGGGAAGGGGAATTACCTTGCTTACCCAAATAATTAACCTTCACCTAAGAGAGCCTTAGTGCCTTAATTCATTGAAGTATATTGCCTCCCTTTTCCATGTCCCAAGAAGTTGGTTAATGAGGAGAGGCTTGGTGGTTGAACAGTAATACCTGGCCTTCATGAGAGTACATAGGGAAATGATTGGATCAATTGAAGACTGCTAGCCATAAGTAAAGAAAAGTACCACCTCATTTTGAGGGATCATCCCTCAAAGGATTCTAATAGAAGTAAGAGATGAAAATCAAGGGGGGAGAAGGAACTTTCCAGAGAAGGAAGTGCACAAGCAGGGCACTAGTTGATCAGAGGAAAAGAGAAGAGAGATCAAGGTGGGAGAGAGAACCAGGAAGTGAGTTTGGTGGGTGGATTCAAGCATATAGAAACCCAGACCCGACTTGATCATAGGGGGTCGTGAATCTAATGCTTGCTATCCCAGGAATTTGCACTAAGAAGGGAGGGCATCGAGGGAATGCAGATGCGGTGAAGGGACTCCCTTGTGCAATTATATCCAACTGGTAAAGCATCTAAGATATTTGTGGTGGCCCTCATCTCAGTGGGTAGAAGGATTCTTGTGTTAGTCTGGAAGTGAAAGAGAGTGGCCTTCACATTTAACCTATATTACCTAAGAGAAAAATGAATTTCCCTAGTATTATCATGGCCTGGCATGAGGGTGGACTACTATAGATGGTCTAAGTGCAATAGAGCCTAGAGTTGGGTGGAAAAGCACCCACCTCAGTCAATTTTCCCAGCCAGTACTTGTGAACAGATAAGTGTATAGATATGTATGCTTCATGGGTTTAATGCTTGTTCCATTTACAATATTTTTTTGCTCATGTAATTATAGAACTATATGAATTGTGAGAAGAGTTGGAGAGATAAGGAATGAATGTATGATTGGTGTACTTTGCATGCATGAATTATTCCTTCTTGGTTATTGTCTTCTTGAAGTTGGAAGTGAATAGAAGGATTTTGTGCATTTAGTCCTTGGATGTTCAGTAAATTATTCTTTGATCAATCTTCATGAATTAGATGCATTGTAAATTCCTATGGTTGAAGACCCGTCTTTGTAAACTTGCATGGAGGGAATGATATTGTAGTTCCTTGTATACTATGAGTTTTTTGCATGTTGGTTCATCTTCTATTGAATGCATATGTGAATGACTTAAGTCTTGGCATTGGCAAGCTCTGTTAAAGGTTTTCCATGTTCATTCCTTTGGGATCCGAAGCTAGGAATTTGGGTAACATGTTCTCCCCTTGTCCCTTTGATATAATGGATTAATGCGGAAAATTTCATAGTTCGTGGTTGGCAGATCTCGCTAGAACTCAATAGTTTCTCTTATTATAAAAAAAAAATATGAGTGTAGAGTTTAAATGGAAAACCTTAGGGTTGGTTAGGTCATGTTGACGAAAGGTCCATGTGGGGATGATTTGGAATTCTGTAACACCACCTTTCGGTTACCAAGGCTTAATCACTCTTAAATAAAACTATAACACCACTTTGTATATAGCTCATACCGACATTATAGTAATAACATGCATTTAATCAAGAGATTCAATTAAACTCGGAGTAAACATAAGATTTACTGCTATAATCAGCATTCAATAGTATTAACATTAAAATTGATATACACAGCGGAATACATGATTAAACATCATCTGATACTTATCTTCGAAATAGTGGTAGATTCCACCAACCACGTCCAGGCCTTCCACGAACCTCCCAGCCTTAGACCGCACTACTCATCAGCTCAGCAATGGGTCACCCCCGAGCTGGGACTAAGCTCCACCCCAAGGCAAGGAATCCTAGACTAGACTGAGGTTACAGGGAAAACAGCACAGAAAACCGGAAGGATTCTTCCCAAGATGCCATCTTACGCCCACTACTACCAGACTCTCATTCCCCACATGCTTGTTCCGCCCGGGAGTATACACCTTCACAAGCACAGTCCATCGGTGCTCACCTCCCTCTCTGGGTCTCGGAAACAGGCCGGATCAGGAAGTTTCAGAGCCCGAAGCTGGTGCTGGACACTCTCTGGAAGAGACCACTTCCCAGCAAACTCTCTCACCTGGAAAGAGTTGCTCACAGGCCTGACAAGCTGCCTCTTCCAATAACAGTCACCTCTCTCCCTGGAGAGAGATCATACACAGGCTCAATCACAACTTGCACTGGATAGCAAGCCACGCATAGTCCATCTCCGTGTGGCCACCACAGTCAACCGGGAATACAGACTCGGGCATCCTAAACAGGCTTAGCAATGGCGGCAAGGTCTCACGGTGATGGTTTTCGGGATTGCGTGACAAGCAATTCCCGCAGGGATCGACACAGACTCCATGGTTCAGAACGGAGAGGGTGAACCCATCTTTTTAGAAATGAACACAGGCTTCTCGGCTCTCAGAGACACATGAGGTATTCTTGCAGAGGTTGGGTCAGTCGTACTGCTCAGAGCTCCGTACGCGCTCAGGTAGTCGAGTGGAATGGAGGAGAGAGACCCTCTCACAGCTCATCTCAGTCCTTTTATTTGCATGCACCAGGGTTGACACTTGTCATCCTTGGAACTGCATGCGTTCCATTAGCATACATCCCCTTTGCACGTTTTCCCTTTGCCATGAACTTAGGATAAAAAAATAAAACATAAAATGCACATGTTCTTTGGAATAATAATAAAATATTATTCCCAAGGTTTAAGCGCCTAGGCTCAACACTTATCACCTTTTCCCACCTTACAGCCCCTAATTCCTTGCCCACTCTATGGAAGCTCAGTCCCCCATCACTCATTCATCGTGGTCGTTCTGCATGCGGCGGTGTCTATATTTATTAATGTGCTGCATACATACAAGTACAAAATTAGGCCCTTGGGTTCCAACCCTTAGGCTCTCTGGCCTAACAATCACGTAAGCCCATCGGCTTATACAAACTTGGCTCACCAGCCTATAACACATATTTACAATTCATTTTATACATCATATTTACAACTGAGCTCGGCCTTGGGGACATTGCAAATTCACATACCTAGTTACGTGGCATAGATCTAGTGGTCGAGGTTGAAAGTGATGCTACAGTGGCAAGCCGCAAGGATCAACTTGAAGGGTGGAATAGTGCAGTGGAACCATAAGTTCTGATGTGAGAAAAAAGGGCCAAGAGTCGAAAGTCAATCTCGGTCGTTCATAGGATGTAGAAAGTAAATCTCGATCGTCCATTAGGAATTCAAGCATTGAGTAGATCCAGAGGCACAGAGCAAGTTTGAGTTGCAGGCATGAATCTGCAAGCCTGGCAGAGAGCGGGTTCCGAAAGGACCAGAAGGCTTGGAAAAATTGACATCTGATGGGAAAAGCTCGCAAATGCGAGCTCAAAAGAATGAGGGTCATCGATTCGCGGTTGATCTCGACCATTAGATCTATCGAGGTCTAGTAGAGTCTCATTAATTGTCATGTGGTTTAAGGATTCACATAGATCTGGACTATTGATTGATTTCTTTATTAATCGTTGGATCTTGCAGTAAAGTATTTTCAGAGAGAGCCATTCAGGAAGTTATGCGATGACCTTGTTAAAAATAATGTTGGTTAGGAACCCATGTTAATCTTAGCCATTGATCGACACATATGTAATTCGTCGGATCCATCAGACAAGCTTGTTGCCTCGTGAGGGCCAAAGGCAGAGGAGAATGCCATGTCATCCTGCTGATTCAGCATGCCACATTGGCATGATGTATCATGGGACACATCGGCAAGGGCAAGTGAGTCAAAGACTGACACATGGCAATCGAGCATAGTTGGGACCTACCATTGTAGTGGTGGAGATGCATAGTGGTATTGGATCAACCAAATGACAAGATTTAATCTTGACCATTCATCAGGCATCGATATTGGATCCAAACAGTCTGTTAGAGATCAGTAGTCGTGAGGTGTTCCTAAAGAAGCAAACTCGGTAGCTTTGTGGGTTTTGGGTTGCAGGGAGAACCATGAACTAGGATAGGTCAGCATCTCGATGGAAGGAGCCCACGAGAGAGAGCCTAACAATGTTGTGAATTTTAGTATTGCAGTAGGATTTGCGAAAATGTTCAATTGTCATCCGCATTGAAAATCTCGAACACGAACATCTAATAGTGTGGCGGCGCGTGAATTACAGGAGAAACATTAAGTTGGGTGCTAGGACATCCCAAGGATATTTCCCACAAAGGGAGATCTTGATAGATTTGCGAGCTTTGAATGCCTACAGGACTATGCTTGAGGGTTTAACAACAAATCCATGTCAACTGGACGTGAGGGAGCGGTCTACATGGATGCCACAAGGTCAGGGTGACATCACATGTGCAAAATTCCTTAGAACCTTTAGAAGGCCATATCTTTCTAACCAAAGCTCGGATTTGAGCATGGTTTTAGTTGTTGGAAAGATCTTGGGGAGAAGAACGAATCCGTGAGCTTAGAATTGGAGAAAGAGTAATAGTTAAGAAAATAAATTTTGTATGCCCCACCAGTCAAAGGAAGGGTTAGGGGGTCGGGTGTCTTATAGAGTGGTATTGACACAAACCCCCTTCCCTCCAAAGGGTTGCTTGACCTCCTGGTCTTGGATCGTTTGAATTCCTGAGTCGGAACGACTCCTTGGGTCCCTGCGGGCACCCAAAACTATCTTACCCACACACACAGGGTCTTCCGCTAATGACCACGGTTGTGATTGTGGGTCTACTTCCCTCACAGTTCAGACTTCGAGGATATCCCGAATCCTTTTTTCACTCCTTCCCAAAGCGCTCAGCTCCGATTTTCTGAACTCACACCACACGTCTCCTCGGATCCGTTGGCCCCACAATGGTTCAGACTTCGTGACCCCACGAAACTCTACGCCTTTCACTCACAACCTCCAATCTCCCGATTTCCGAATTCTTTAACCCATTGCCACGTAACCTGCAGTGATCAACGGTCACGATTGAACTGCGACTTCGAGCTTTGCAACTCAACCTTCGTCAAGTTTTCAACTTGTCGAACCTCCGAAGTACCGAAATACTTCATGGTTTCCCTCCTTGCAACTTCACCGGATCTAACGGTCTGGGATCGTTCTTCTCCTCCTGAGAATGAATCTTGCCTACTGGATTTTACGAGAAGTTCAAGGACTCCTTTCCTTGAAGATTTTCGTTGCTCTCCCTCCTGAGCTTTCCTTTTTCATTTTTCCTTTGTTCCTCTAAACAATCTCTTTGACACTTAGTCGAGAACTCGATCTGTGCACACCTTGCAACAGATTTTCTCTCCACACTTCAACTTTTGTGGATGAATTCACACTCCTTGCAAATGTTCTCCAACCGCTTCTATCTCTCATGACTATGCACACCTTTCACTTGCTCACTTAAGAGTGTGATTGAAATTTATCTACTCCTCACAATTACTCATACATTCAACAAAGAAAATGCAGTCATGGATTCAAGAACAGAAATAACAGAGAATTGAAAAATAACAGAGCTCTACCATTCATCTAGATAGACACATAACCATGCACATTTGGGACAATGTTCCTCTATTATATTCATCCAAATGAAACTTCCATACATACATTGTTCTTCACTACTCCTTAACCTATACAAGATAGATTCATATGCTACTCGGTTCTCCTTTCTCCACAACAACTATGATCATCAATAACAATTATCAACAACAATTGACAACCATCAACAACCTTTTTTGGGCAATATTACAAAGCTTTGTACAAAGAGGTGCTCTTCGAGCATTTCCTCCAACTACTCTATGCTATCTTAAATGGAATTAAATACTATCAACGACTTAAATCCTATTACAATAAATATTGTGTTAGATAGATAAGACTGCAAGCTCTAAATCTGTACTGTGATTCGATTCATAAAACTAAATACATTCCCCCATCATCTTCCATGATGGCTCAGCCTCCGTTCTTTAAATACATTCATAACTCAAAAAATTATGTCAGATGTCACATTAATACATTGATCAGTTTGAAATTTAAAATATTTCAAAATGTGCACTAGTGTGCCCAACTGTCTTCCACGCTTGTGCTTCGTTGGCGATGCTCCTGCATCATACTCCCTTGGCTGAAAAATTCATGGACTCTTGTCCATGAGCTCCTACACTGATATTCCATGCTTCTGGATCTTTGCTTCACCAACCCAACTGGCATCTTCTGCTAGTCGTCCTTTCCACTTCACCAAGTATTCAAAATACGTCTTCCTTATGGTCTTCTTACCAACTCTTTGATCTATGATTTTTTCCATCTTCAGCTTCTCTGCTACGGGAATCTACTTCTCCCACTGAATCTTTCTCTAATATTCAACTCCCCCGATTCCATCTTCCTTGTAAAGATATAGTTCTGCGATATTGAATATGGGTGATATACCCACATCTTTTGGCAACTCTAACTCATAAGCATTCTCGCCAAATCTCCTCAAGATTTTACATGGCCCTATCTTTTTCAATTTTAGCTTATTATATGTTCCCCTCGGGAATCTTTCTTTCCTCAGATGTGCTAGAACTTGATATCCAACTTCAAATTCAATCTTCCTCCTATGTTGATCGGCTCTGTGTTTGTATTCGCAGTTGGTCTTCTTCAACTGCTCCTTGATTTGATTGTGAAGTCCCTGCATTTCTGTAGCAAAATCTTCGGCTCTCGCAATTCTAAACTCATTCTTCTTCGGGTCTCTTAACTCAGATACTCCTCTCGGATTCATCCCATAAACTATTTGAAATGGACTCTTCCTAGTGCTCCTACTCACTAAGTCACTATATGCGAACTCGGCTTGTGCTAGAATTTGATCCCACTCACTGTGGTGTTCAGTGACCAAACTCCTCAGCAAATCTCCTAGACTTCTATTCATCACTTTGGATTGTCCATCCATCTGTGGATGATATGCAGAACTAAAAGATATCTCTGTCCCCAACTTTTTCCACAATGTCCTGCAGAAATGACCAACAAATTTGGTATCCCTGTCTGAAACTATACTACGAGGCAATCCATGGAGTCTCACAACTTCTCTGAAAAACAAATTCACAACACGTGTTGCATCACTAGTCTTCTGGCATGGGATAAAGTGTGCCATCTTTGAAAATCTGTCCACCACCACAAATATGGAATCACTTCCTCTTTGTGTCCTTGGCAACCCCAACACAAAATCCATGCTTATCGCAGCCCAAGGCCTCTCTGGAATAGGCAATGGCTAATACAACCCAGTGTTTTGTTTCTTCCCCTTGACATACTGACAAATCTTACAATTGTTTACAAATTTCTTCACCTCTGCTTTCTTACCTGGCCAATAATATGAACTGGCTAATTGAGCAAATGTTTTTTCATGGTCGAAGTGTCCGGCTAGACCTCTGTTGTGTTTTGCCTTCAGCAAATTCTCCCTCATCGAGAATCTCGGTATGCACAATTGGCATCCTTTGAACAACAACCCATCCTGAATCATATATTCGGCCCACTGGCTTCTGTCTCTGAGCACATGATTCGCACACGCTTCGTATGCTTCTCCAAAATCTAGATCACTATGATACATTTCCTTAAGGTGATCAAACCCAAAGGTCTTGATTTGAAATTCCTGCAGAATCAAAATTCTCCTGCTCAATTCATCAACAACCTTGTTAGCATTTCTAGAAATGTGTTTAATGACAAAAGTGAAATTTTGCATAAACTTTATCCATTTAGCATGTTTCTGGTTTAATTTCTCCTGTCTGGTTATGAATTGCAAAGTGTGATTGTCGCTATACAAAACAAACTCTTGCGGTACGAGATAGTGCCTCCATTTCTTCAATGCTTGGATTATGGCATAGAACTCTTTGTCATATGTGGAGTACTTCTTTTTAGCTTCATTCAGCTTCTCGCTGAAATACGCAACAGGTATGTTGTCTTGATTTAAGACTGCTCCAATTGCAACTTAACTTGCATCGCATCTTACCTGGAATGTCTTTCCAAAATCTAGTTGAACGAGAATCGGTTGTTCAGTTATCTTCTCCTTCAATATGTTGAAGCTCCACTCAGCCTCTTCTATCCACTTGAAAGACTTGTGTCTTTTCTTCACCATATCCATCATCTGAGCACTAATCCCGCTAAAATTCCTGATGAACTTCTGGTAAAAACTTGCTAACCCATGGAAGCTTCTTACCTCAAAGATACTCCTTGGTGATGGCCATTATTTGATTGCTCTCACCTTTTTGGGATCCATCTTCAACTCATTTGAGGAAATCACAAAACCCAAATATATGAGCTCTGTCTTCAAGAAAGAGGACTTTTCTAGGTTAATTAACAGCTTCTCTTGTTGCAGCCTCCTCATTACCAATGCCAATTGTCTCAAGTGTTCCTCCTTACTCTTGCTAAACACTAGTATATCATCTAGATACACAATCACGAACTTACCAATGAAATCCTTTAATACTTCATTCATTAGTCTCATAAAAGTACTTGGGGCGTTTGTTAAACCAAATGGCATAACAAGCCATTCACATAACCCCTCATTCGTCTTGAATGTTGTTTTCCACTCATCACCTTCTCTCATCCTGATCTCGTGATATCCACTTTTCAAATCTATTTTTGAAAAACAGTTGGCTCCGCTCAAGCAATCCATCAAGTCGTCCATCCTTGGTAATGGAAATATGTATATGATGGTGATTTTATTTATGGCCCTCGAGTCCGTACACATTCTCCATCCTCCATCCTTCTTTGGACTTAATACAGTTGGTACTGCACATGGACTCAAGCTTTCTCTGACCAATCCTTTGTCTAACAGATCTTGAACCTGTCTTTTCACTTCCTCATTCTCTTGAGGCGTCAACCTGTACGATTCTTTATTCGGCAGGCTTTCTCCTGGTATCAAGTCAATGTGATGATTGATGCTTCTGATAGGTGGCAATGAGTTTGGCAACTCATCCACTACAATATCAGCAAAATTCTCTAGTAGCTCTTGAACTTCCTCAAACAAATCCTCCAATGAAGTACTGGTAAGGATAACCCTTGGTTTCCTCACTATAGCAAACTGCATCTCTTGTTCCTTTTTTACTTCATTTAGGAGTTCCTTCCCACTCATGAGAAGTATGCTCGCGCTGGCTTCCTCTTTCACCTTCTTTTCTTCAATTGGTAACAACATGTGTGTCCTACCATTCTTCTCTAAGGTGTATGTATTCCTCCTCCCATCATGAATAACAATTATGTCATACTGCCAAGGTCTTCCCAACAAAACATGACAGACACCCATAGGAATTACATCACATAGGATCTCATCTCTATATCCTCCTATTTTGAATTCAACCAGGTATTGTTTAGTGACTGTTACCTGATGACCTTTCTGCAACCATGAGACCTTATATGGCATCAGATGTGCAATCGTCTCCAGTTCTAGATTATCCACCATCTCTATGGATACTAAGTTGTTTGTGCTCCCACTGTCAATTATCACCTTGCAAACTATGTCCTTCGTTTTGCAATCCGTCCTGAACAAATTGTTCCTTTGTATTGGCTTTTCAATTTCTGACTCTTGCTTCAAAAGAACCTTCTTCATCATCAAGGATCTTCCATCCTATGCACCTTCTGTCTCAGCATCTTGCTTCTGCACTTCTAAGATGTGAGCTTCACCTCCTTTCTTTCTCTCGGGACAACCCCAAGACATATGTCATGTCTTTCCGCGAGCATAACACCTTACTTCTCCTCCTCTGCCTCTTCCTCTTCCTCTAGGAAAAGAACTTCTACCACCACTCTGTCTTCCTCGGGAACTTCCTCCTCTCTCAGAGTGACTATGTGGTTTCTCCGCCTCATCCTTGGGATTTTGTGTCTTCTCCTCGGCAACTCCTTTGCCTCTATTCAAGCTTCGACCTCTGTTCTATTGAATCTACTTCCTAGCCAACTTCTCTTCCGCTTTCAGCACCATTTGATACGCATCCTCTATGGTCCTAACTGTCATCATGTTGATTTCATCCTGGATATCATACCTCAAGCCATTAATGTATCTGGAAACTTTCTCTTCGTCCCTCTCTCTCTGTCCAGCTCTAATATTCAATTTGTAGAACTCTTATGTGTACTCTTTCATAGTCAACCCCCTCTGTCTCAGGTTTTGCATCCTCCTGAACAGATTTATTTGGTAATCCTTAGGCATGAATTTCGCCTTCAACTTGGCTACCATTCGATCCCAACTCTTGATCTTGTGTTTTCCTTTACTCCTCCTATCAACCTGCAGTTCATCCCACCACAGTATTGCATGTCCTTTGAGTCTAGTGATAGCATGTATCACCTTTTTCTCCTCTTCGACATCCTCATAGTCGAAATACTTATCCATTGCTTGTATCCAATCAAGCAATTCTTATGTGTCCAAGTTTCCTTCATACATAGGGATGTCAATCTTTGCTCTAGCACCCAATTTGACAATCGCTCTCAACAAGCGTTCTTCCGTAGCATCCTCAGCTACAACTTCTACAACTTCGACCTCTTTGATTTCTACCTCGCTGACATCTCCAACATCTAGTGCTCTCCTTTGTGATGTGTCCATGGCATCCAGCCTCGCATGTAGTTCTCTCATGTCCCTTTCCATAGCTCTATTAGCTACAGGTGGATCAACACGTCTCCTGGGCGGCATTGTGTTGACGTTTATCTTCCTCCCTATAGAAGTCAATTATGTATTCTGCTCTGAGACCACTCTGACAGAAACCCCCTTCCCTCCAAAGGGTTGCTTGACCTCTCGGTTTTGGGTCATTTGAATTTCTGAGTCGGATTGACTCCTTGGGTCCCTGCGGGCACCTGAAACTATCTTACCCATGCACACAGACTCTTTCGCTAGTGACCATGGTTGTGACCGTGGGTCTACTTCCCTCGCGGTTCGAACTTCGAGGATATCCCAAATCCTTTTTTCACTCCTTCCTAAAGCGCTCAGCTCCGATTTTCTGAACTCACACCACGTGTCTCCTCGGATCTGTCAGCCCCACAATGGTTCGGACTTCGCGACCCCGCGAAACTCTAGGCCTTTCACTCACAACCTCCAATCTCTCGATTTCTGAATTCTTTAACATGTTGCCACGTAACCCACAGTGATCAACGGTCACGATTGAACCATGACTTCAGGCTTTGCAACTCGACCTTCGTCGAGTTTTAAACTTGCCGAACCTCTGAAGTACCGAAATACTTCACGGTTTCCCTCTTTGCAACTTCACCAAATCTAACGGTCTGGGATTGTTCTTCTCCTCCCAAGAACGAATCTTTCCTATTGGATTTTACGAGAAGTTCAAGGACTCCTTTCCTTGAATATTTTCAATGCTCTCCCTCCAGAGCTTTCCTTTTTCGTTTTTCCTTTGTTCCTCTAAACAATCTCTTCGACACATAGTTGAGAACTCAATCTGTGCACATGTTGCAACAAATTTTCTCTCCACACTTCAAATTTTATGGATGACTTCACACTCCTTGCGACTGTTCTCCAACCTCTTCTATCTCTCGTGACTAAATCACGCTATCCTTCCTGAGCTTTCAAGTCTGAAATCTCTGTCACGCCCTCCTTGCGGACGTCGATGCACTCCTTGCAGGCATATGAGTTTCACTACCTCCTCTGAGCCTTTCGAGTCTGAATAGACTTAGTCACCCACTCATTATGGACACTATGCACACCTTGCACTCTCAATGAAGAGTGTGATTGAAATTTATATCTCCTCACAATGACTCATAGATTCAACAAAGAAAATGCAGTCATGGATTCAAGAACAGAAATAACAGAGAATTGAAAAATAATAGAGCTCTACCATTCATCCAAATAGACAAATAACCATACACATTTGGGACAATGTTCCTGTGTTATATTCATCCAATTGAAACTTACATACATACATTGTTCTTCACTACTCCTTAACCTATACAAGATAGATTCAAATGTTGCTTGGTTCTCCTTTCTCCACAACAACTATGATCATCAACAACCTTTTTTGGGCAATATTACAAAGCTTTATACAAAGAGGTGCTCTTCGAGCATTTCCTCCAACTACTCTATGCAATCTTAAACGAAATTAAATGCTATCAACTACTTAACTCCTATTACAATAAATATTGCGTCAGACATATAAGAGCGCAAGCTCTAAATCTGTACTGTGATTCGATTCATAAAACAAAATACATTCCCCCATCATCTTTCGTGATGGCTCGACCTCCGATCTTTAAAGACATTCATAACTCAAAAAGTTTTGTCAGATGTCACATTAATACATTGATCGGTTTGAAATTCAAAATGTGAGCTAGTGCGCCCAGTTGTCTTCCACGCTTGTGCTTTGCTGGCGATGCTCCTGCATCAGGTATCATAGAATAGTTCAAACATTGGGCCTTAATGGGATAGAAATCAACCACGAAGATTTATTTGTAAAGGCCAAGATAAGCATATTGAACTCTCATGCACTAGAAAATCACACACTAATTGCAAAAAATGCTAAAAGAAAAGATTGTGGACTTCATTTCTCTTACATTATCATAATTTCATTTAAACATAAAAGTTTATGTCCTTTTCCTTATCTTGAAGTGAAAATGATTTCTACATAAATTTAATTATGTTGATGTATACTAATCGCAAATTTTGAGTGTGAATGGCATAAGTAATATAGTCTTTGTTTTGGGATGGTTAAAGGATAATGACAACCTTAATAAGGCCAAGAAAATTGCATATGTTTTAAGTTGTGATTGGCTAATAATGACATGTTTTCAACACTTAGATGACAAAGAGAAGAGAAGAAAGCAACAATAGATGGTACAACTCAGCATGGAAGAAACCTCGCATTTCAAAGACGAGGAATCCAATGATAGGAGGGCTAGGGAAACCCATCCAAATTTGGTAGAAACAATGATGAGTATGAAGGATGAACTTAGGAGCTACATAGAAAACAATGAAAATCTCATCAAATCCCAAGAAAAGAAGACATAATTAAATGCAATGTTGCTACAAAGCTTGTCTGAAATACAGAATCACTTACAACAAGGTTTAGCTACCAACAATGCAGGAAGACTATCTAAGAAGCTGCAAAGCCCATTAGAGATTCAGAAGCATGCTTAACACACAACAATGTAAGGAAAATTTCCTATGGGAAAATGCACAAGGGTGTTAAGAAAGACACATCTAGGGGAGACTCTTCCACAGAGTCCTCTAGTAAGAAAGCCACTACTTCTGAAGAATTGTCCAACAATGATCCGGATTATTTTCGGCACGAAATGCGAGCGGAGATATAATAAAGAAATGCATAGAGATATCATAGATATTCAATAAAATAACACAAATGTATTAGAGATGCAACCATAAACACAGATATACAGTAATACACGATTTCTATTAATGAAAGAAATGTACAGAGACTGTAAAAATACAGAGTGAAAGACTCGCTAGGATGGTGCCAGCTTATCTCTGAGAAGAGATGTGACGGCTACTCGCATTCGCAAGAAGATGATTACAATGAGGCTCTGAAGGCCTTTTTTACAATAGAATGGAATGCCAAAAACCCTAAACATCCAAAACCCTAACCCTAGGAGATGAAGCGCCAAAAGTCATGTGGACCCTATTTGGGTGAGTTGGTGCATCAACTTCTTGGGGTCGTAACTTTTGCATACGATCTTCGTTTTAGGTGTATGATAGCTCGTTGGAAAGGTATCGTCAAGGAGATTCATTTTGGGGGCTCAATAATTTCTTTAACTATCATTGAGAACCTCTATCTCAAAAAACCTTCATTTGGGCCCTCAAAATGGCCCCATAAGTTAAAAACTGCTAAAAATAGTAAATTGTCAAATTTGCCAGAAAATTGTTTTGAGCCAGTCAGAAAAGGTGGGCGGCCACCGATATTCACCTGGATCAATCTTCCTTCCTTAGGAAGCAATGGTCTCCATTGCGTTGAGTTCCGGGGGGAGAGGGAAAAGTGTTTGTTGAATCTGCATCTTGGTGAGCTGCTTGCCTTGCTGGAGATGTCGCACTGCTTAGTTTGTGGAAGTTAGTCACGAACCTATTGAGGTTGAGGCTATTCAAAAAGTCAGGCTACATGAGAGGAAGGTGTGTAGAAGGAATCTTTGCGCTTTGTTGCAACCTTGTCGACTTGATTCTATTGGATAGAAGGTGCTTGGGGCGAAGCTGTAGTGGTTGCAATGTCCTTCTGTTCCCCTTTTGAACAGATTGTGAAGAAGCTGAATTTTGCAGTATGAGATACTACCTTGCGACACTTTTTAGGTGGAACAGTAGTCGAAACTACCTCTGGTATTCTGTAGAGATGACCCCCTAGAGAAACAATGGCACTGCGGGGTCGAGACTCATAAACAGCATGACGCTTCCACATATATGGTTTGCCCAAGAGAACATCACAGACATCCAGTGGGGCAACATCACATAATACCTCATCCTTGAAGGGTTGGATGTCATATGGCAATCGACATTGTTGGCTGACACGGAGATCTCGTCCTTGGCGAAGCCACCCGATGTTGTATGGCTGCGGGTATCCTGTTGTCGACAATCCCAACTGTTTGACGACCTCTGTTGAGATGAGGTTCTTCTGGCTTCCACTATCAACAATAAAATGCAGCGGGGTCCCCTTCACCCACATCTGTGAATGAAAAAGGCGCTCCCCCTCTTCAGGATCTGTTGGTTCTTCTGGTTGAATTGTTGTGGTCGCGACAATAGCAGTGGGGTCCGTGTCAATGATTTGTCCTTTACCATTATTTTCATAATCAGATTCTGAATCAGGGTTCGGCTCTTTGTTTTTTGTCTCGGCCACCAATGACTGTTTTGAGCGACATTCATCGGTGTTGTGCCAGGGGATTTTGTGGAACTCGCACCATTTTATGGTGTCCTTCTTTGTCTTCACGTGACCCTTCTTTTCCTATGTCTTGGACTGGTTTTCGAGAGACTGTTTATTAGGGCCGTCTTTGTCATACTTTGGTTGTTGCGGATTTGCAGACCTGAACTCCTGTTTGTTCTGGTGCTTAAATTTCTGCTCGATTTTAGCAGCATATCAATAAGCAACACTGAGTGATGAGATGTCCAGAAAATCCATTTCAGTCTGGATGTATCTGTGTAGAGCCCCACGGTATTTCAGAACCAAATGTCGCTCAGAGTCTTTGATACCCATCTTGGTGCGCAAGGTATGGAAGGTATTGGTGAACTCTGAAACTGCTTGGCCCCTCTCTTGCCGCAGTGTGGTCCATCTCATGTACTGGTCCTCATAGTTGCTAACAGAGTAATACTATTCCTCTACCACATCCACAAAAAAATCTCAAGTGGGATCGTCCCCGTATATTCCAGACTCTTCTGTGGAACTTTGCTCCCAGTAAGTTTCCCACCAATGTTTGACATGAGGGAGAGATTTAAGGAGTGTGAAGGTGATCTTTTCTTTGTCGAAAAAATTGTGAACAGAGAAATAACCTTCTAGCAGAGTTAACCATTTTTCTAAGGCTTCTGCATCTATTTGTCCTTCAAATACAGGAATATCAAAATTAACTTGTACCTTGAAAGGCGAGGTGCCTCCAAAGTGGTTGCTTGATGAATATGCGCCTACTGTTATCGGCAGGCGTTGAAGGATGTGGGCAAAATTCTCCATCATTTCGTCCCTCTGTCACGTGAGAGCTTGCTCAAGCAACAGATTGATAGGATCGTCTGCTCCATCATTTTTCTTTTCTTCCGCCATTGAGGATTTCTTGGGTGTGCAAGAGAGATTGTCTTCAAGAGAGACAAGCTCGAGACCCAACTTGCTATACTCGGACCTTGTCGGGGACATGCACTGAAAAAATGATCAAGAGCAGCCTGCTCTGATACCACTGATTCGGATTATTTTCGGCACGAAATGCGAGCGGAGATATAATAAAGAAATGCACAGAGATATCACAGATATTCAATAAGATAACATAAATGTATCAGATATGCAACCATAAACACAGATATACAATAATACATGATTTCTATTAATGAAAGAAATGTACAGAGGCTGTAAAAATACAAAGTGAAAGACTCGCTAGAATGGTGGCAGCTTATCTCTGAGGAGAGATGTGATGGCTACTCGCATTCGCAAGAAGATGATTACAATGAGGCTCTGAAGGCCTTTTTTACAATAGAATAGAATGCCAAAAACCCTAGACATCCAAAAACCTAACTCTGGGAGATGAAGCACCAAAAGTCATGTGGGCCCCGTTTGGGTAAGTTGGTGCATCAACTTCCCGGGGTCGTAACTTTTGCATACGATCTTTGTTTTAGGCGTATGATAGCTCATTGGAAAGGTATCGTTGAGGATATTCATTTTGGGGGATCAATAATGCCTTCAACTATCATTGAGAACCTCGATCTCAAAAAAACTTCATTTGGGTCCTCAAAATGGCCCCAAAAGTTAAAAACTGCTAAAAATAGTAAATTGCCAAATTTGCCAGAAAATTGTTTTGAGCCAGTCGAAAAAGGTGGGTGGCCACCAATATCCACATGGATCAAACAATGAGACTATTTCAAGTACACATAAGAAGAAGAGGAAGAAACATTACATAAGTTCTTTAAATGAGGAATTTAGAAAGCCAAAACCACCTACATTTGATGGAGAAACCAATAAGGGTGAAGAAGCAGAGGCATGGCTACTAGGAATGAAGAAGTACTTTTGAGTATGCAATTACTCAAGAAATGTGAAAGCAAGAGTGGTCACCTTTAATTTAATTGGAGGGGCTTCCATTTTGTGGGAAGACCTCAAGTACATAAAAAGGATTAGTGAGAGTAAGCTAACCTAGAAGCAATTTGAGAAGTATTTTATGAAGGCCTACCTACCAGAAAGTACTATGACAGTAAGGTTAAGAAATTCCATGATCACAATCTAGGGCAACTCATCATGGATGGATATGTAAAGAGATTATTGAACTGATGAGATATGTCCCTTACATTAAGGATGAGAAAGTAAGAATCCAAAACTTTCTCAGTGGACTGCCACAGTCCTTTTAGGACTGAATTGAGTTTGATGAACCTAAGATCCTCGATGACACCATTTGAAAGGCCAAGTACTATTATGAGAAATCAAAGCATAGGCATGAGCCTCATAAGGACTGGAGAAGGAAGGACAAGACTGAATTTAAGAAGAAGGGATTTAAGTCATCCCGATACAAGAGTCAAAGAAAGAGTGCATAGTCCAGTCACACCACTAAAAGTGTGCGGCAACATAATTATCCATTCAAAAGTGGGAATAAACTAGCAGAACCTGCAAAGGAAAAACTAGAAGAGCAGAGGAAATGGCCATTAAAGTGTTAGGGTTGTGGAGAAGCACACTTATTGAGGGATTGTCTGCACAGACAAAATGATCATAGGAGGATTTACAATGTTCAGGAGGCTACTACTATCAATGATGTAGCCAGAAGTGTACCATGAATTTATGCAATTGTCGAGAATTTGCAAGCAGACCACTAGGCTTCAATAGTGGAGTTGGAAGGTATAATTGTCAAACAACCTATTTCCATTTTAATTGACCCTGGTTCTAACCTAAGTTATATTGCACCACAAATTGTCGAAGTATGTGTTTTACAAAAAGGAAGCATGCAAATTCATGGTTAGTTCATCTAGCCATAGGAACCAAGAGAAAGGTGATTGAAGTAATTGAAGCATGTCCATTTGAAATGAATGCACTACATACACAAGCATCCTTGAATATCCTACCCCTAGGGTCATATGATATGCTAATAGGCATGGATTGGTTGGAAACTCATAAAGTGAAATTGGATTGTTTTAATAAAACCATGGAATGTGAAGATGATGAGGGAAACAAGAGAGTATTGCAAGGCATCCAAAAACCTATATCGGTGAGACAAATATCAACATTACAGCTAAAGAAAACAATAGAAAGGGGTGTCCATTATATGTTATGCAAGTGCTAGATTGAATAGAAAATAACAAGCGGAAAATTGAAGATCACTTAGTGTTTTATGAGTTCAAGGACGTGTTTCCAGAGGAAATACCAAGATTGCCTCCAAAAAGCGATATTGATTTTTCCACAAAGCTCATGCCAGGAGCAGTGCCTACATCTAAGGTACCTTATAGAACGAGCCCACCTTAACTGGTGGAGCTGCAAATACAATTGAAGGAAATGTTATATAAGGTATATATCAGGCCCAATGTATCCTTGTGGGGAGCACCAACACTATTTGTCAAGAAGAAGGATGGTACCCTTAGATTATGTATTGATTATAGGCAATTAAATAAGATTACCATAAAAAACAAGTATCCAATGCCTATGATTGATGATCTCTTTGATCAACTAAGAGGAGCCACAATATTTTCCAAAATAGATTTGAGGTTCCAATATCACCAAGTCGGAATCAAGGATGAGGATATCCATAAGACTGCCTTTAGAACAAGATATGGGCACTATGAGTTTGTGGTCATGGCATTTGGGCTTATCAACAAAACAACCACATTTATGTGTTTAATGAACAACGTTCTCAACAAGTATTTGGATGACTTTATCCTAGTTTTTATTGATGACATTCTGGTTTATTCTATGACCAAGGAGGACCATAAGGAACATATCAAATTGATATTGTAGGTGTTGAGAGAACACCAGTTGTATGCTAAGTACAAAGTGTAACTTCTTCCAAACACAGATCTAATACTTGTTTCATGTAATCTCGGAGGATGGAACGACAATAGACCTAGAGAAGATCAAGGCAATCTTGGATTGGCTAGCCCCTAAAAATGTATCTGATGTGAGATCATTTATGGGATTGGATGGATATTACAAAAGGTTTATCCATGGATTTTCCAATATTGGCCACCCAATCACCTCATCTCAAAGAAACGGAGTGAAATTTGTGTGGTCAATGAAGTGTGAATCAGGCTTCCAACAACTGAAGTATCTCTTAACAAATGCCCCTGTATTGAAGATTGCAAATCTTGATAAAGATTTATTGCTCTGTACATATGCTTACAAAGAAGAACTCGATGGAGTTCTCATGTAAGAAGGGCATGTGATCAGTTATGATTCTAGGAAACTAAATGAGTTTGAGAAACATTGCATTACTTGTGATTTGGAACTTGCAGCTATTGTATTGCTTTGAAGTTGCGGAGACATTAATTGCTTGGGAGAAGATTTGTCTTAATGACATATCATAGTGGGTTGAAGTATTTATTTGATCGACCATGTTTAACTGTCAAACAAGCTAGGTGGATGGCTCTCATCAATGAGTTTGATTTTGAAACTAGACATATTAAAGGGAAAGACAACTGAGTGGTAGATGCACTCAGCCAGAGTATGCAAACAATACACTTCGCAAAAGCAAGTGTATATGAATCTGATATAAAATAGAGAATCAGATTTGTCCTATAGAATGATGAGTAATTTAGGTTAATAAAGGAAAATTTAGAGCAAGAACCATGAGAGCTTAAATGCAAAGGAGATCAACTCACTGAAGATGGGTTGTTGATGTACAATAACAGACTATACATACCCATTCAATTGAATTAAGGGAGATCATAATGAATGAGTTCCATGAGAGGTCTTATGTAGGTGACCCAGGTTATCAGAAAATGATAATAATAGTGAATAAATTTTACTACTAGACCAGGTGAAGAAAGATATTACAGAATATATCGTCGAGTGTTTAGAGTGTCAGCAAATAAAACTCAAACATAGGAATCCAACAGGATTGCTACAACCAGTGCAAATCCTAGAATGGAAGTGGAAGGTCATATCCATGGATTTCATCACAGAATTACCAAGGACATCCAAGCATCATGATGCAGTCATCGTGGTAGTGGATAAGTTTCAAGACACAATTAGATTTTAATGTTGCCTATCACCCTCAAATAAACAGACAAACATAAAGGGCGAACATAGTGTTGGAAGATATGTTGAGAATGTATGTTATGCACCAACCCAACAAGTGGGAAGACCATTTGTCTCTGGTGGATTTTTCCTACAACAATGGCTATCGGGAGTCATTGAAAATGAGCCCTTTGAGGCTTTGTATGGTAGAAATGTAACATTCCAATCAGTTGGAGTAATCTCATGGATAGGATTACACTTGCTCCACATATGCTAAAAGAGATGGAGCAGGAAATAGTCAAGATTAAGCAGAAATTGAAAGTGGCTTGGGATAGACAAAAGAGATACACTGACATGAAGTGAACTCATAAGGAATTCAAAGTAGGAGACCATGTCTACATCATAGTTAAACCTAAGATAAGTTCCTTAAGAATTGGAACTTGTGTTAAGCTAACACCTTGCTACTGTGGACCATTCGAAGTCTTAGAAAGAGTGGGACCGATGGCATACAATCTTGCTTTACCTCCTACTGTCAAGGCACACAATGTATTACATGTATATTCGCTTAAGAAATATATTCATGGTTCTAATCACATCATTGATGGATTGTGATTTAGGTGGAGCCAAAAGGAGAATTACAGCCTGAGCCTCAATGCATACACAACATGAAGGAGACATTGCTCTAGAACCGAGCCATTGCATAGATCAAGGGCAATGGAAGCACTTTGGAGCAGATGAGGCCATGTGGCAATTAGAGGATGCCATGAGAAAGACATACTCATTTTTGTTTATTCTATAAAACCGTTTTTCGGTTGGTAAAACACCAAGGACGATTTTTCTTTTAAGGCAGAGGGAATCTAACACCTTGTTTTTCCCCATTTTTGCAATTATGACTATGACTTGATATTGTTGTGAGCCACAACATGGATATCTGATGAAACTTTGCATGCAATGTAATATGTTTTATTTAATAAAGAAAGGCCAAACAATTGATTGAGGTGTGGAGCACTAATACAGAGCATGATGCCACAAGCGGAAACTGGTGAGGGGATGAACAATTACCTTGCTTACCCAAATAGTTAATCTTCACTTAAGAGAGCCTCAGTGCCTTGATTCATTGAAGTATATTACATCCCTTTTCCATGTCCCAAGAAGTCAGTTAACGAGGAGAGGCTCGGTAGTTGAGAAATAATACCCGCCTTCGTGGGGGTATGGGGGGGAAACGACTGGATCAACTGAAGATTGTCAGCCAGAAGTACAAAAAAGTGCCACCTCATTTTGAGGGATAACCATCAAAGGCTTCTAATAGAAACAAGAGAGGAAAATCAAGGGGGAGAATGAACTTTCCAGAGAAGGAAGTGTGAGAGTTGTGCATGAGTGGGGCATGGGTTGTGCATGAGATGATTAGAGGAAGAGAGAAAAGAGATCAGGGGGAGGAATACAATTGAGAAGTGAGTTTGGCAATTGGATTTGAGTAGATAGAAACATAGACCTGACTTGAGCATAGGGGGTCGCAAATCTAATGCTTGTCGGGCTAGGAATTGGCACTGAGAAGGTACGGCACCGAGGGACTGCAGAGGCGATGAAGGGACTCCCTTGTGCAATTATAGCCAATTGAGAAAGCATATAAGAGATTCAGGGTGGCCCTAGTCTTAGTGGGTAGAGGGGTTCTTGCTATAGTTTGGAAGTGAAGGAGAGTGGCCTTCACATTTAACGTAGATTACCTGAGAGAAACCTGCATTTTCCTGGTGGTATCATGGACTGGCATGGGGTTGGCCTATTGTATATGGTGTAAGTGAAATAGGGCCACAATTGGGTTGAAAATTTCCCACCTCAGTCAGTTTTCCCAACCTGTACTTATGACCAGATAAGTGTATATATATGTATGCTTAATGGGTTTAATGATTGCTCCATTTACAAGATTTATGTGCTTGTGTAGTTATAGAACTGTATGAATTATGAGAAGAGTTAGAGAGAGAAGGAATGAATGTATGATTGGTGTACTTTGCATGCATGAATCATTCCTTCTTGGTTACTATCTTCATGAAGTTGGAAGTGAATAGGAGTTTGTGCAGTTTACTCCTTGGATATTCAATAAATTTCTCTTTGATCAATCTTCATGAATTAGATGCACTGTAAATGCTTATGGTTGAGAACCCATCTAAGTAAACTTGCATGGAGGATATTGTTAACTCCTTAAATAAATTGCTGGATTTATTTTCTTTTTTAGGTGATAGGTTGTAACCTCAAGTCATTTTTGAGTTTCTATAGTTGCAAAACTTAGGTTTCAGTTTGTGTCTTAGAAAACAATGTAATCCATGAAGTCTTCTTTTTCAAAATTTGCATAATTTACTTTCAACAGCTAACATATGCCCAAAAGTTGAGTGTGCGTTGTGGAAAGTGTCGACTTTCAGCAGCTAAGGAGCGCTTTTCATTAGTCGGTGCGTTGTTGAAAGTGGTTAATTTCAAAAGCTCTGACAATCAAGTTCGCGGGTGGCGCACTGTTGAAAGTACATACTTTCCGCAGCTAAGGAGTGCTCTCTACAAAGTGGTGCGCTGTTGAAAGTGCATACTTTCCGCAGCTAAGGAGTGTTTTCTACAAAGTGGTGCGTTGTTGAAAGTGCATACTTTCCGCAGCTAACAGGGGTTTTCCACGGGGTCACGCGCTGGCGTAAGTGGCAAGTATGAACAGCTGACAAAGGCGTTTTCCATGGGCCGTTGTTGAAGAAAGCAGGAATCACGTGCGTGATATCCACGTTCGAAGGTAATGATGATATGATCATCCCACATCAGGCAAATCCAAAACATGCGCTGATGAGAGTGGGTAATGATAGAAATTCAATTATGCATGTCAGAATAGGACTGTAATTCGAATCCGGCCCAGAACCCACGCTCAGCACTCATGGCATCCGGGATGGCAAGTTCGAGTTCGGTGATGCAGGTACAGAGGAGGTACCGCCGGCCTAACAACATCAAATCAAACAGTAGTTTCCATATCACGAATCGTCACTGGAAGTCTTTTGAAGTTTCATTTGTTTCAAAACAGAGTCGAAGCCCGAACTACTTTCAACAGCGCAGAACCTCAGCTCGACTGGCAAGTGCAAGGGTTACAAATTGTCAGGTTTTTGAGTTGCAGAATGGTGAGAAAACGCAGTGGAGCTCTACTCAAGAGAGAGCTGGATAACCTGTCCTTCTTACAATCACATCTCGAAGTCCAGAAGCATTTTTTGAATGCAGGGTGTATGGAATTTGTTGAAAAATTGCAAGTTGGTTACCACCAGGCTACAGCAGAAGCCTTTGCCCAGACTTTCGATGGCAATAAAGCTCGCGTCGGGTCAATGGAAATTAGAGTGGATGAGGCTGTCATTGCCGCAGTTACAAGTTTACCAAGAATCGGTCAGAGCTGGTTTAAAACCACCGCTCCCAAAAATTTGGATTTCAGAGTTTATTTGAAAGAAGGATACAGGCACAAAGCATGGAAAAAAGGTATGCTAGTTTCTTATCTAGATGAAGAATGGCAGGAATTGTTCAAAGGTATCCAATTGTACATTACTTCGGAGGGAAGATATGATAAACTGATGATGTATCACTTTAAACTCTTGGATCACTTCACAGGCAAAACCCCTATTAATTTTCCTTATTTCCTATATCAAAGTTTGACTAAGGTTTGCAAGAGGATTAGAGCTCAACCCTTGAGCATGAAAACTACTCTGTGTCACCTCAGCCTCATAAAATTGATTATCCTGGAGGAATTGAAACAACAGGGAAGGAGCTGGGAGCACTTTTTATTCTGGGAAGGTTTCGAAATACAAAATCAGACTGCAAATGAGCAGATGAAGGGTTCAAAGAAACAATCATCTCCTCAAAGCAGTTCAAGAAAAAGAAGGACCTTGCCAGGACAGAATATCTGGAATGAAGCCTCACAGGTTGAAGAGAAAGTTAAACTTTGAGCCAACCATAGAACAGACCACAGAACAGAACACAAGGCATCCTACAGAGCAGAGTACAGGGAAGAGAACCAATATACTAAATTTGCCCTATTCAGATTCAGAATCAGAGCAGCAAGATAAATGCCCTGTCATCAAGAGTTCTGAGCAGTCAGCTGAGTGTGCACAGAACTATGAAACCTTCAATCAGACAGAACAAGGAGAATCATCAAAAAACCCCAGATCAAAGAAGTCTCAGAAGATCAAACATCTCAAGGAGGTAATTGCCCAGCAAGAGGTCTTGGAGCGGGTGATTAAAGAAAGGTATAAGAAGTTATATGATAACTTCACCAAGACCAATGTTGCGTTCGAAAGATTGGCTAAGGAAAGTGTTAGAGAGAAGAAGAGGAAGAAAAAACTCACCCAAGACTATAACAGCTTGTGGTGGCTTGCCAAACGTCTCAAAAGGCAGATAAGGAGGTTGAAACAAAAACTAAGCCAAAATCCCCATCCAGATCTGAAGGTACTCGCTCAGGTCGTCGTCAATATGCAAGGTGAGAAATCAGATACCCACTGATTTTTGTTTGAAATCAAATTTTGGAGGTTAGAACTCATTCTGAGCGCAATCGGGACTTTCCCCAGCGCAAAGCTATCATTTTATGACCTGTGCGTTGTTGAAAGTGACGGCTTTCAACAGCTAACCCGCGAAAAATTAAACGGTTGCACTGTTGAAAGCTGGGAAAGTAAATTTTGAAACCAAAGACACGACAGGTCATTTCAAACAGGTTTTGAAGTTGTTCCAGTGTATCAGTGGGCTATCAAATCGCATACAAAGGGTTCAGCATCAAAGGTTTGAGTGAATTTTGGTAACAAATGTAAAACCATTTCCTCAAAAATCGACCAGGAACGTTGGGAGATCCAACTGTCAAAGACAGGTGTCCTGTTATTCTTCACCACATTACAGAGATCAAGAGCAGAAGGATGTAGCTGGCGATTTTGGAGATTGAAGACATTTCAACTTTCTAGTTTAGTTGTTAAAGACTTTACTTTCAAGTTGTTTAGATAGAATTGAGTTGTCTTTATTAAATACAGATCCCTGTTTTTAGGATCTGTAAAAACTGTTTGTAAGACTATAAATATCTATTTTTGAGACGAACCAAGGGTTCGATTTTGGGTTCTACCATGTTGATACTGTAATCAAAAGACCTATTCTTATTATATAAAAAATTGCAAGCTTCCTTCAGTTGTGTTGTCAGATTTTTCTCCTCTGTTCTCTGATATCTTATGAGTGAAAGTTCTTTATTGATGCTCATTTAATCTGCTTGTGACTGTCATCTCACTGGTTGATTGATTTAGTTGATAATCATAAGTTATTTCCTTGGTTATTAAACCCATTGTGCTTGTTTATATGAGTATAATCTGGTTCAATAGCTGTTTTCCTTCTTCATTTAATTAAACCTTGTCTGACTGCATGATTAGAAGGCCTTGTGAGATTTTATATTTCTAGACAGTCTTGAACACACAGTCCAGTCCCTAGATATTCATCTTGATCCAAAAAACACATCAAATATTAAGAAAATATTTCCAAAAAGAGTAAGTTACCAGGCATCTCTGACTTACAGCCTAGGAGAGTTTCCTGGAGTGATAACAAATTGGCGTCGTTGCCGGGGAGAGGAGATTGAAGCTTAGCTTCCTTGGGAGACGACATAGATCTAGTTCTTGATGATAGACAAGAAGTAGACAATATCAGGTTGTACATTTTCTATCTGGCAACTCTATTGAAACGAAGTGGCTCCTAAAAGAGCTCACACCAGGGAAAACCCAGAAGGCCCATTGACAACATCAATTCCTGATCCAGAGAAGATTATCAGCAAGGGCAAAGCTTTACAAAGACAGGCTTCCGGATCTGCAGGTGCAATTGATTCAGGTATTCCAACTGATACTCATCCTTCCATATCTGAAAAGTCCTTGGTTGAATCCCCTGCTGAAATTCAAAATTCCCAGGAAATAAA
>ML778603.1:209708-231925 GCA_009831015.1 Picea engelmannii | reverse complement strand
CTTGGCAAACAGATATGCCCCACTTGTCTTGCCAAATCCCCTGTCTGCCATGCCAACAGGTGACTACCAGAAATATATGCCAAAGTTTACAGGAGCAGGGGAGTATACTGCTGAAGAACACATTGAAGCATTTTATGCTTATGTAGAAAACATAAATATTTCAGAAGAAGATGTGTGGACTGGAGTCTTTGTTCAGAGTTTGAATGGCCAAGCCTGAAAGTGGTTCAAAGAGCTACCAGCAAATTCAATCACTGGCATTGAACAATTAGATGAAGTATTCTTGAAGCATTAGGGAGAAAGAAGAGATCTGTTATACTACATTTCTGAGTTTGGAAATTTGAAGAGAGGAGATGGAGAATCGGTTTCGGACTTTATCAAGAGATTCAATAAAATGTTTGGTAAGATCCCTGCAGAGATTAAACCAAGTGATGCATCGGCAAAGATCACATTCTCTGCTGCCTTTGACGCAGAGTTTTGTCTTATCCTTAGAGAAAGACGATCAGCCATGCTTGCTTTAATGCAAGATGCTGCTCTCGAGATTGAGTCTAACATCACAGCATCACAGAAGCTTAAAGGAAAAAATTAGGCTGAAAAGAAGAAGTCCGTTGTTGAGCCCTCCTCTTCTTCTAATAGTAAAATGGAAAAAATGGCTAAAATGCTGGAGAGTCTCACATCCGAAATGTCGAAATTGAAAGTCCAAAATCAGCAACCAGCAAGGGCTAAAGAGCTAAATACTTTCGCTCCGAGAAATCCAAATGCTTTTCCTTATAGAAAGAATAACCCACAAGTCCAGATTCTTCAAAGAGACAGAAACCCAGTTGATGAGCAGAGGATCAGACCACCTTTTCAAAATGCAGTATTGGATGAAGAGCAACAACCATCTCCCGATGAAATTGAAGATGCTGATGAGATAAATTGTTTTGGTGATGAGAATGAGTCTTCATTCCTGACACAGGTAGACTATGAAGAGGCCCTGATGGATCAACAAATTCAGGAAGCAAGTGTTGAAGGGGCTGTCTACTTGACAGATGATCAAAAAGGTTACAACCTAAGGTCCAAGAAGAATGTTTTTCCAAAAACACCCACTACTGCTCCTGTGGAGAACAAGGAAGATTATGCCCCTGTGAAGAGTAAAGAGGTTGCTGCCAAGCAGCCTCCCGCTCCTGAAAAACAGACCCACCTTCTAGCAAAACAATTGAAGAAACAAGTTCAGCCCCCAGTCAAGGAACACGTCAGTCTCAAAGCTCCATCCAATGAGGTAAAGGTTTCAGACAGATCATCCTTCTCTTTCAATATTGAATCGGAAATTCAAAAGGTTAAGATACCCATGCCTTTAACTGAACTCATGAAGAGTGAAGCCTTTAAAGCAGCCATCTTAAAGTCTCTTGAGACTAAGTCCTCTCCATCAGATGATTTCGTTAACCTACAAGATGATAAGCCTAAAGTGACCATAGGGCCCATGATAGAAGACCGTGACGATTCTTGTCCACCATTTTACATATCACTCAATGTCCATGACAAAATCCTTCACAATTGTTTGCTCGATTCTGGAGCGTCACATAACCTTATGCCAAAGGCAGTGATGGATGAGCTTGGGCTCGAAGTCACCAAACCATACCAAGATCTTTTCTCCTTTGATTCTAGAAAGGTCAGATGTCTCGGCCTCATCAAAGACATGGTCATTAATCTTGCTCAATTACCAATGAGGAGTATGGTGATGGACGTAGTAGTTGCTGATATTCCACCTAAGTTTGGGTTGATTTTGTCTCGTTCATGGGGGAAAAGATTAGGAGGTACATTGCAGATGGATCTGTCCTATGCTACGATTCCAGTGTTTGGAGGGGAAATGAAAAGACTTTACAGGGAAAACCAGCTTGCTTATATCATCAGCGATGGAAAGAATTCCGTCAATCATCCTATCTATGCTGTGGATACGGATTTTGGTTCATGCATCCTGCAGATTGATGATGGTCAATCAACTCCTATGCAGCTAGTGAAGCCTATTGAACAGCAGGCTGAAAGTGAAAACATTGCAGTCTGGACTATGTACTTCGATGGGGTCAGCACTAAAGACTCAGCAGGTGCTGGAGTAGTTCTAATCTCTCCTTCAAAGGAGACCATATCTTTGTCTTTCAAGCTCGACTTCAGAACCACTAACAACATTGCAGAGTACGAGGCTCTGCTGTTGGGATTAAATTCAGCCAAAGAGATGGGGATAAAAGGTTTGAAAGTATTGGGAAATGCAGACCTCATCGTACAACAGGTAAACAACACCTTTCAAGCTAAGCATGTCAGATTAAAAGCTTACAGAGACGAGGTATGGAAGCTGCGTGATTCTTTTTCTATTTTTGAAATTTCATACATACCAAGGGATATGAATCAGCTCGCTGATTCTCTTGCTGTTTCAGCCAGCACATTCATTCCTCCTATTCCCCCTAAGCTCAGCTATGAGATTCAAGTAAAATATCGACCCTCCTTACCTGATAATGTCAAATATTGGAAAGTCTTTGAAGATGATGATGAACTCAACAGATTTCTCCAAGTGGTAGATGAGTTTTCTGATTTGCACATTGATCAGCAGAATCTTAATGAAGAAGAATCACAGGAACCTGAGCTAAAGAAGAAGTTGGGCCAGCATGACATTATTCAGTTACCAAACAATTATATACCCCGAGGTTTGGTACCCCTGGAAAGGTTGTTTGATCAGAATGATGTCCCTTACCAGCCAGACAAAAAGGAGAAAGATCCAGCTGTTCAAGAGCATAACATAGGAGGTAAAAGCCAGCCCAAGTTTATCAATTTGTCTTATGAATTGACTGCTGATGAGAAGTCAAAATACTGTAGTGTTTTGAAGGAATTTTCTGATGTGTTTGCTTGGAAATATAGTGATTTAAAGACTTATGATCCCGATATTACTCAGCATAAGATACCTCTTGAAAAAGACACTATTCCTTTCAAGAAAAAACTCGGGCCTATCAGCCCTCTTCTGCTGCCAGTGATTGAGAGAGAAATTAAAAAACTCCTAGATGCCAATATCATAGTTCCCTTGAGATATTCCAAATGGATTGCCAATCTGATGATAGTAAGGAAGAAGAATGGTGAGGTCAGACTATGTGTAGATTTCAGAAACTTGAACAAATGCTCTAAAAAGGACAACTATCCTCTTTCCAAGATGGAACACTTGTTATAGAGGATTTTAGGGGCAAAGGTTATGTCTTTTCTTGATGGCTTTTCCGGTTACAATCAAATTTCTATCCACCCTGACGACCAGGAGAAGACCGCATTCACCACTCCTTGGGGTACCTTTATGTACTCCAAGATGCCCTTTGGATTAATGAATGTCGGGGCCACATTCCAAAGGGCCATGGATATATCATTTGTGGGAGAAAAAGACAAGTTCGTCCTCATATACCTTGATGACATTACAGTATATTCCAGCAGCCATGAGGAGCATCTGAAACATTTGAAAAGAGTATTCTTAAAATGCAGACAGTTCGGGATCTCATTGAATCCCAAGAAATCCCAGTTTTCTCTAAGAAAGGGTAAGCTCTTGGGTCACATCGTCTCAGCCGAAGGTGTAATGATTGATCCAGAACGAGTGGAGGCAATTCAAAAGTTGTCCTTGCCGAGGTCAAAGAAGGACATTCAGTCATTGCTCGGTAAGATAAATTTCGTCAGAAGGTTTGTGCCCAATTTTGCTGAATTAGTCAAACACATAACATGCATGCTGAAAAAGGGGGCTGAGATAAAATGGACAAACAGCGCGAGAAACTCTTTTCAGGATATCAAGCAAGCGATCATCGAGTCTCTGATTCTGATCAGCCCAGATTACAGTAAGACTTTCTATGTCTTTTCCTTTGCTTCCTATGACACAGTGGCAGCAGTCCTGCTTCAGAAAGACGAGGAAAATTTTGATCATCCCATGGCTTTCTTCAGCAAGACACTCAGGGATGATGAACTAAGGTATGACCCTATTGAGAAACAAGCTTATGCTCTCATAAAAGCTTTGAAATCATTCAGAATTTATATTCTTCACTCAAAGGTCATCGCATATGTTCCCTCATCTTCTGTAAAAGATGTTTTGACTCAGCCGGATATTGACGGAAAGAGGGCGAGATGGATTGCAAATATGATTGAGTTCAATATTGAAGTAAAGCCCACCAAATTGGTAAAAGGCCAAGGCCTTGCCAAGCTTTTAGCGGAGGAAAATCATAAGCTGCTGGATATTAATTTCATAGCAGAAATTTCAGAAAATTCACAGACAGAGTTGGCAGCACGAGGGCAGCATGACAGTGAGCAAGTGGCAGAGCACTTGGCTTCCTGTGAATGGTATTCTGGCATCATACATTTTCTGCAAAAGCTTGAAGTTCCTCCTGAACTCAGTCTGACTCAAGCTCGAGCTCTCAAGCTCAGAGCTATCAAATTCTGCATTTATAATAATCTGTTATATTGGAGGGACCCAGCTGGTTTGCTTCTCAGGTGTTTAAATAAAGAAGAGTCTGTCGAAGTAACACATCAGTTTCATTCAGCCGTTTGTGGCGACCATCATTACTGGAAGACTATCGCCCATAAGATATTGAGGGCTGGATATTATTGGCCTTTTCTCTTCTCAGATGTGTGTGCATTCGTCAAATCTTGTGACAAATGCCAAAGGTTTACAGGTAAGCAACAGCTGAAGTCTTTACCCCTGAGGCCTATTGTGGTAAATGGCCCTTTTCAGCAGTGGGGTTTAGATTTTATCGGTGAGATAAATCCTTCATCCAGTGGTCAGCACAAGTGGATTCTGGTAGCCACAGATTATTTCACAAAGTGGATAGAGGCGATACCCACCCGAAATGCTACACACCAGGTAGTCATAAAGTTCCTCTATGAAAATATTCTGAGCAGATTTGGTTGTCCCAAGAGGCTGGTGGCAGATAATGCAGCAGTGTTTAAAGCAGAAGCATTGGTAAACATGTGTGAATCAATGGGAATCCAGTTTGTACACTCGACTCCCTACTATCCTCAAGGTAATGGCCTCGCTGAATCATCAAATAAAAGCTTGATCAAAATCATAAGAAAACTGTTAGAGGAAAATAAGAAGAATTGGGATTCCAAACTGAAATTTGCTCTATGGGCAGACAGAGTAACTACTAAAAAATCCATTGGAACTTCCCCATTCAAGTTGGTTTATGGGACTGATGCAATTTTTCCTGTTCAGTTAGTTTTGCCAGTAGCTAAGTTCTTTCAGGAAGAGCAGACTGAGCAAAATGACATGATAAGAAGGATGTTGGATTTGGTGGAACTGCAACAAGCTCGCGAACAATTAGTGGACAGATCAGAAGCTCATCAGATGCAGATCAAAAAGACGTTTGACAAAAAGGCGAAGGTGGATAGTTTTCAGATCGGTGACTGGGTTCTAAAGTGGGATGCTCTTAGGCAGGACAAAGGCAAGCATAACAAGTTCGATTCTCTGTGGACAGACCCCTTTTTGATTTCTCAGGTGCAAAACAACAACACCTTCATTCTGCAAAATCTGGAAGGTGAAGAAATGTTCAGTGGCCCGGTAAACGGGCGATTTTTAAAGCTTTATTTCGTCTAAGGCTGTGAAGCCTAGACATTGTAGTGTTAGTTTTAGTTTTATTTTTAAATAACTCCATGCCCAATGGAAGTACTAGCAGTTAGTTTAGGTTCTTGTTCAGGAAACGCATTGATTCTTTGGTTCTTGAAACCTCACAGAGAGGTGTTCATCCCCAATAGGAGCCAGTGTTAACTCCTCAAATAAATTGCTGGATTTATTTGCTTTTTTAGGTGATAGGTTGTAACCTCAAGTCATTTTTGAGTTTCTATAGTTGCAAAACTTAGGTTTCGGTTTGTGTCTTAGAAAACAATGTAATCCATGAAGTCTTCTTTTTCAAAATTTGCATAATTTACTTTCAACAGCTAACATATGCCCAAAAGTTGAGTGTGCGCTATGGAAAGTGTCGACTTTCGGCAGCTAAGGAGCGCTTTTCATTAGTCGGTGCGCTGTTGAAAGTGGTTAATTTCAAAAGGTCTGACAATCAAGTTCGCGGGTGGCGCGCTGTTGAAAGTACATACTTTCCGCAGCTAAGGAGTGCTCTCTACAAAGTGGTGCGATGTTGAAAGTGCATACTTTCCGCAGCTAAGGAGTGTTTTCTACAAAGTGGTGCGCTGTTAAAAGTGCATACTTTCCGCAGCTAACAGGGGTTTTCCACGGGGTCACACGCTGGCGTAAGTGGCAAGTATGAACAGCTGACAGAGGCGTTTTCCATGGGTCGTTGTTGAAGAAAGCGGGAATCATGTGCGTGATATCCACGTCCGAAGGTAATGATGATATGATCATCCCATGTCAGGCAAATCCAAAACATGCGCTGATGAGAGTGGGTAATGATAGAAATTCAATTATGCATGTCAGAATAGGACTGTAATTCGAATCCAGCCCAGAACCCACGCTCAGCACTCATGGCATCCGGGATGGCAAGTTCGAGTTCGGTGATGCAGGTACAGAGGAGGTATCGTCGGCCTAACGACATCAAATCAAACAGTAGTTTCCATATCACAAATCGTCGCTGGAAGTCTTTTGAAGTTTCATTTGTTTCAAAACAGAGCCGAAGCTCGAACTATTTTCAACAGCGCAGAACCTCGGCTCGACTGGCAAGTGCAGGGGTTACAAATTGTCAGGTTTTTGAGTTGCAGAATGGTGAGAAAACGCAGTGGAGCTCTACTCAAGAGAGAGATGGATAACATGTTCTTCTTACAATCACATCCCGAAGTCCAGAAGCATTTTTCGAATGCAGGGTGTATGGAATTTGTTGAAAAATTGCAAGTTGGTTTCCACCAGGCTACAGCAGAAGCCTTTGCCCAGACTTTCGATGGCAATAAAGCTCGCGTCGAGTCTATGGAAATTAGAGTGGATGAGGCTGTCATTTCCGCAGCTACAAGTTTACCAAGAACCGGTCAGAGCTGGTTTAAAACCACCGCTCCCAAAAATTTGGATTTCAGAGTTTATTTGAAAGAAGGATACAGGCACAAAGCATGGAAAAAAGGTATGCTAGTTTCTTATCTAGACGAAGAATGGCAGGAATTGTTCAAAGGTATCCAATTGTACATTACTTCGGAGGGAAGATATGATAAACTGATGATGTATCACTTTAAACTCTTGGATCACTTCACAGGCAAAACCCCTATTAATTTGCCTTATTTCCTATATCAAAGTTTGACTAAGGTTTGCAAGAGGATTAGAGCTCAACCCTTGAGCATGAAAACTACTCTATGTCACCTCGGCCTCATAAAATTGATTATCCTGGAGGAATTGAAACAACAGGGAAGGAGCTGGGAGCACTTTTTATTCTGGGAAGGTTTCGAAATACAAAACCAGACTGCAAATGAACAGATGAAGGGTTCAAAGAAAAAATCATGTCCTCAAAGCAGTTCAAGAAAAAGAAGGACCTTGCCAGGACCTTCAGAGGACAGAATATCTGGAATGAAGCCTCACAGGTTGAAGAGAAAGTTAAACTTTGAGCCAACCATAGAACAGACCACAGAACAGAACACAAGGCATCCTATAGAGCAGAGTACAGGGAAGAGAACCAATATACTAAATTTTCCCTATTCAGATTCAGAATCAGAGCAGTAAGATAAATGCCCTATCATCAAGAGTTCTGAGCAGTCAGCTGAGTGTGCACAGAACTATGAAACCTTCAATCAGACAGAACAAGGAGAATCATCAAAAAACCCCAGATCAAAGAAGTCTCAGAAGATCAAACATCTCAAGGAGGTAATTGCCCAGCAAGAGGTCTTGGAGCGGGTGATTAAAGAAAGGTATAAGAAGTTATCTGATAACTTCACCAAGACCAATGTTGCGTTCGAAAGATTGGCTAAGGAAAGTGTTAGAGAGAAGAAGAGGAAGAAAAAACTCACCAAAGACTACAACAGCTTGTGGTGGCTTGCCAAACGTCTCAAAAGGCAGATAAGGAGGTTGAAACAAAAACTAAGCCAAAAACCCCATCCAGATCTGAAGGTACTCGCTCAGGTCGTCGTCAATATGCAAGGTGAGAAATCGGATACCCACTGATTTTTGTTTGAAATCAAATTTTGGAGGTTAGAACTCATTTTGAGCGCAATCGGGACTTTCCCCAGCGCAAAGCTATCATTTTATGACCTGTGCGCTGTTGAAAGTGACAGCTTTCAACAGCTAACCCGCGAAAAATTAAACGGTTGCACTGTTGAAAGCTGGGAAAGTAAATTTTGAAACCAAAGACACGACGGGTCATTTCAAACAGGTTTTGAAGTTGTTCCAGTGTATCAGTGGGCTATCAAATCGCATACAAAGGGTTCAGCATCAAAGGTTCGAGTGAATTTTGGTAACAAATGTAAAACCATTTCCTCAAAAATCGACCAGGAACGTTGGGAGATCCAACTGTCAAAGACAGGTGTCCTGTTATTCTTCACCACATTACAGAGATCAGGAGCAGAAGGATGCAGCTGGCGATTTTGGAGATTGAAGACAGTTCGACTTTCTAGTTTAGTTGTTAAAGACTTTACTTTCAAGTTGTTTAGATAGAATTGAGTTGTCTTTATTAAATGCAGATCCCTGTTTTTAGGATCTGTAAAAACTGTTTGTAAGACTATAAATATCTATTTTTGAGACGAACCAAGGGTTCGATTTTGGGTTCTACCATGCTGATACTGTAATCAAAAGACCTATTCTTATTATATAAAAAATTGCAATCTTCCTTCAGTTGTGTTGTCGGATTTTTCTCCTCTGTTCTATGATATCTTATGAGTGAAAGTTCTTTATTGATGCTCATTTAATCTGCTTGTGACTATCATCTCACTGGTTGATTGATTTAGTTGATAATCATAAGTTATTTCCTTGGTTATTAAACCCATTGTGCTTGTTTATATGAGTATAATCTGGTTCAATAGTTGTTTTCCTTCTTCATTTAATCAAACCTTGTCTGACTGCATGATTAGAAGGCCTTGTGAGATTTTATATTTCTAGATAGTCTTGAACACACAGTCCAGTCCCTAGATATTCATCTTGATCCAAAAACCACATCAAATATTAAGAAAATATTTCCAAAAAGAGTAAGTTACCAGGCATCTCCAACTTACAGCCTAGGAGAGTTTCCTGGAGTGATAACAGATATGATATTGTAGTTCCCTCTATACTGGCAGTTTTTTACATGTTGGTTTATATTCTGTTGAATGCATATGTGAATGACCTAAGTCTTGGCATTTGCAAGCTTTGTTACAGGTTTTTTTTGTTCATTCCTTTGGGATCTGAAGTTGGGGTTTTGAGTAACAAATTTTCCCTTTGTCTCTTTGATAGAAATTCCTTGATGAAGAAAATTTCAAAGTTTAAAGTTGGCAGATCCCACTAGAATGTGATAGTTTCTCTTATTTCAAAAAAAATTATGAGTGCAGAGTTTAAATGGAGAAACTCAAGGTTGGTGAGGTCATGCTAACGAAAGGTTGACATGGAATTCATGTACCTAGTTACGTGGCATAAATTTAGTGGCCAAGGTCGTCAGTGATGCCACGGTGGCAGGCCACGAGGATTGAACCAAAGGGTGGAACAATAAGTTTCAAGGCGAAAAAAAGGGCTAAGAGTCGAGAGTCAATTTATACTGGCAGTTTTCTACATGTTGGTTTATCTTCTGTTGAATGCATATGTGAATGACCTAAGTCTTGGAATTTGCAAGCTCTATTAAAGGTTTTCCTTGTTCATTCCTTTGGGATAAATTTTCCCCTTATCTCTTTGATAGAAATGCCTTAATGAAGAAAATTTCAAAGTTTAAGGTTGGTGGATCCCACTAGAACCTGATAGTTTCTCTTATTTAAAAAAAAAAAAATTATGAGTGCAAAGTTTAAATGGAGAAACATGTTAACGAAAGGTTGACATGGAATTCATGTACCTAGTTATGTGGCGTAAATTTCGTGGTCAAGGTCGTCAGTGATGCCATGGTGGTAGGCCACAAAGATTTAACCAAAGGGTGGAACAGTGTGGTGGAACCATAAGTTTCGAGGCAAAAAAAAGGGCTAAGAGTCCAGAGTCAATCCCGTTTGTTTGTAGGAAGTCGAGAGTAAATATCAGTCTTCCATAATTCAGGCATCGAGCAAATCTAGAGGCCCAATATAAGGTTGAGTTGCAGGCACAAGTCCACAAGCCTAGCAGACTGTGGGTTTCAGAAGGCCTGAGAGGCTTTGCAGAATTGACCTCCGATGGGAAAACCCCGTAGACACAAGCGTGAAAGAACAAGGACCATCAATTAGCGATTGATCTCGATCGTTGGATCTATTGAGGTCTAATAGAGTCTCATTAAACTTCGTGTGGTTTAAGGACACTCATAGGTCTGTACCGTTGATCAATGTCTTTCTTAGCCATCGGATCTTGCGAGAAATTATTTTCGAAGAAGGCCATTTGGGAAGTCTCACGATGACCCTGTTAAAGACAGTGTCGGATAGGAACCCACCTTAATTTGGGTTGTTGATCGACACGTCTGTCAGTGATTCGATCCATCTAATGAGCAGGTAGCCTCATGACGGCCAAGGGTAGAGGAGAATGCCACATCATCTTATTGATTCAACAAGCCACATTAGCACGTGGTGTCAGGGGACATGTCAGGAAGAGCAGGTGAGTCAAAGACTAACATGTGGTGGTCGGGCATAGTTGGGACCCACCATTGCAGTGGTGGAGGTTAAGACTAGTATTGGATCAACCGAATGGAAATATTTAATCTTGATCGTCCATCAAGCGTCGAGATTGGATCTTGATTATCTATTGGAGATTGGTAGTCGGGAGGTGTTCCTAAAGAAGCAAACCCGATAACTTTGCGAGTTTTGGGCTACGGGGAGAACCATGAACTGGGATAGGTCGACATCCCGATGGACAGAGCCCGTGAGCGAGAGCCCGATAACATTGCATATTTTGGGATTGTGGAAGGATTTGTGAACATGTACAATTATCATCTACACGAAAAATCCCGAACATGGACATCCAATACGAATTACAGGAGAAACGCTCAGTTGAGTGTTAGGACATCTCGCAGGAGATTTCCTGCAAAAGGAGATCTCGATAGCTTTGGAGGCTCTGAAATCCCATAGGTTTGCGCTCGAGGGTTTAACACTAGATCCATGTCAACTAGACATGGGGGAGCGGTCAACGTGGAGGCCACGTTGTCGAGGTGATGTCGCTTGTGCATAATGCCTTAGAACCTTTAGAAGATCATATCTTTCTAACCAGAGCTATAATTTGAGCATGGTTTTAGTCGTTGGAAATCTCTTGGGAAGCAAAATCGATCTATGATGTTAGAATTGGAGTTAGATTAATAGTTAAGAAAATAAATTTGGTATGCCCCACTAACCTAAGGAAGGGCTAAGGGGTCAGGTGTGTTACACTTCATATAACATAAAACACGGAACCGATGCTTAATAGTTTTAAGAGCTCCGGTGCTTTTTACTTTTGTGTGTGCATCGATGCATGTTACTTAAGAGCGCATCGATGTGTTTTATCAATACAAACACCAACAAAAAAACCTTCACTACAACCTCCACCCACCCAATTTTTTTTAGTTATATGGAACATCTATTAAAACCTCCGCTTTGAATAGCAGAGGTATTTTTGAAATTTTTGGCAAATCTTGTAACACTAAAAACCTCTCCTACAAGGTGTTTTCCTTGTAGTGATTTAACGTCACAGCAACCATAATTAGTTCCATCATCCACTCAATGTTGCACCAACCTTTAGATGGATGCTCGAGGTTCTTGAAATCGCAAGAAGATTCTCCCCCCAAAAAAAACACAAAACCACAAAAAAACACAAAATCCAAGAATGCACTTAGACACCGACCAAACTTCCTATCCACATTAAAACGTGAGTCAAGAGTCCTATGCGTCTAGTCTAGAAAATTTAAATGCCATGCTTATTGTTCACGCAAAGGGTATTTTATATAAAACAAAAAAGCAAGCCTCAAAGGTAACTTCCACGAACTAAGTGTCCTAGGGTCTAGAAATCAAAACTATCATATGCCATAGTACATAATTGCTAGACATGCTCAACAACCAAGCTAATACATCCAATATTATGTGTTAGTTAGAAAAGTACAAAAAACCAAAAACATAAATTAAGTTGTTGCATGGATCATGCTCATGTCGGGTCACATGTTGTGAATATCCTTGGTTATGTCTTCCAAACATCTTGCACAAGGTTTGGATATGCGATAATGGGTTCCCAGCCACCATTTTCCTATTTGGCCTTAGGGTGTTTGTCTACCTCATAAACAACGAAAGGTACTCGTCGTTAGATTGAGGTAGCAAGGAGGGAAACTGTGGTGCCTTTCTCTTCGTTCTCTTATTGCTAGATCAACACAATGTTGAGGCCCACCTTAAGAGGGTTGGGAATAACAATAATATGCTAATAGGGTCAAGGAGTTAATGAGARGRTCCTTGCTCACAATACTAGMTRCCTCCCTCATCAAGAACTYYGACAATTGTTGTAAATGTGCCACATCCATCTCAACCTTCTAGACTTGGACAATGATACACATTGAAGGTTTACACAAGAAAAAGTGTCCTCRCACTAGGTAAAGAACTTGTTGGGTTGATATTTTGTAATAAAKCTTTGGTCATTCTTTTYTAAGTAAAAAGAGGTTTTCTATCATAATGGTTGTAATGCTACTTTCAACTTAACGACCAAGGGAATATGACTACTAATAAACAAACTTTCTAGGRAATAAGAACAAGAAKGAATTGRTTGCAAAGCTTAGACACTTAGTTCCAAGTAGAGTTAGAAAAAACACAATACCATAACACAGGTTTCAAAGTTTCATTCCCACCTATAAGGTGCATTTTAGTTGTGACAACCCCAATTGAATTAGTGAATGGCCTACCACAAAGACCCCCCAAACTAGGGACACGGTGAAGAAAACCTTATTTGGCTCCTTAAGTGGCTTCTACACACTTCAAGTTGAAAGAGTCTGATCTTCTACTTTGATTTCAACCTCCATAATTTGTTTAATTGACCATTAAGAATAAGATTTTGACATGACCATTATATTCATCTATTAACATGTATATTTGAAGGCCATTGTTTTTTTTCTAACTCCAGTCTCTCCATCATTCTCGTGGGCCTACAAGCCCATCTTAATCATAGAATTAGTAGGGAGGACATCCTTAATGTGCTCCATGAGTAGTCTATCTAGATTTGTTAAGTAAAACTTAGCCTTTAAGTTTAGCCATAACACTAGTGACAAGTTTACAAGTAAAAATATTGATGACCTTATTAATGTATCTTCTAAAAAGGCAGAAGGTTGGGAACCAAGCAGACGTATCATTGTTGGTACATAAGGACTATTATTCATCAGTGACATAGGCATGTAAAGTTTTGCCACTCAATATTTATAACACTCATAAGGTGATAAATTGTTTAAATTCATTGTATTTTTGTTACACACTATATTATTTGTAATAATAATAATAATCATCTAATTTTAAGGCCATGGCCAAGCTAGACACCAAATTGATGTATGAGATCCCCTTGTTTGTGGGACAAGGGGCCCCCTTTGCACAACGATTTGATTGTTAAAGTCTATAAAGATGTACATACTCTACCCTTGATTTTAAACCTATAACCTCATAAGAATAAACATATCTTCTTTACTATTAGACCCACTCATATATATATATATATATATATATATATATAAGTTTTTCCCATATAAAAACTTTTTAAAGAAATTGAAAACCTCTATGTTGAGAAGACATTTGTGCCTTTACATGTCAAATCCAACATTTGTGCCTTTACATGTCAAATATATATATATATATATATATGAGTTTTTCCCATATAAAAACTTTTTAAAGAAATTGAAAACCTCTATGTTGAGAAGACATTTGTGCCTTTACATGTCAAATCCAACCGCCATAATAAATTTGATATTGAATTCCTCCACAACCTTTGAGTTGCATAGTAGAGTTGAGAGTGAATGATAGTATAAAAAATTATTGAAAAATTGTTTTGTTAGCGAGTGCTAGTATAAAAAAATTCATAAAAATTTGTCTTATTAGATAAAATATTTATTTTGTGGAAGAATTCAAATCCTATGAATTTAAAATTGTGTACCCTTACACTACCGAATTTAACCTTTGAGTTAAAAAAATTGTGGAAAAAAATTGATATCCTACCTTTCCCTAAATACTTTATACACTTGAATATAAAAAATGCAATCCAAATTCAATGAAAAATCTAAAAAAATCATCGTTCTCCACGTACGATGGTCCTCCAACCCAAATTTGTTTTTTTTTCCAACATCTTTCGCTTTTGTTTATGAGTTATCTTTTGCTTTTGTTTATGAGTTGAATTGCATTAAAAAAGGCACACATAATATTGAAAAATAAGGGCATTCCATATATAAAAACTATTGTTGACATTATTTCCTTCGATAATTTTATGAATAAAATCACATATAGAATTATTATATAGGTTACTTTTATATTATTATTTTTAATTATTATTGGTTTTTTTTTTCATGTAATGTTTGGGATTTTTTTTTATTTTTTTTTTACACTTTTCCTTATTTTAATGATGGTTTTTCATTTTTTTTTAAGTTAGGTTAACAATTCATTAATGGATCATTTATATCTTATCAATAATCGGTTCACTAAGAGCAAACACATCACAAAGTGGTATTTGAATCCGGGTAGGAAGGGTAAGAACTTTCCCTCATAACCACTTGAACTACACCCAATTGACAATATTATGGACAATTTTATACAAAAAAGAAAGATAAAAAACGATGGAGTGTCTTATTAAAGTCCACCAAGATCAATTTGGTTTGTCAAACATGTATTAAGCCACTTGATAACATAATGAAACCAACTATGGGAGGTCAAACACCTTCCCTCACATGCACTCAAGCACTATACACCTATCGGGGTTTAAACTTGGATTATTTACACAATGGTGCCCCATCCCAACCACTAAGCCACAACGAAACTCTTACAGATGAAATTGAGAATTTATAAGTATCATGCATACAAGTGGACATAAATAAAGGTTATTATCATAGAGATGAACCATATAATTTATACAAAATATCATTCTTGAAGTCAAGATCTTGACAATGCTTGATGTTTGAGCTAGATGAATGAACCCCAATAATGTAAATTGCACCAAAGTCTTTATCGTGTGCATATAATTCTTGTTAACGCTAACGAACAAAATGAGAAATTGTAATTACTTTTACTTACAAACTCATAGCTTGTCGTGTCAATTGGGTCTAGCTCGTGTGGTTGTGGGATGGAGTGTTATCCTCCCCAACTAGGTTTTATTCTCATTAATGACATGTTCAACACATTATGAGTAAATTGTTGAAAGAACTTTGATCCCTGTTGTTGATCTCACATTGTCCAATGGATTTACCTTAGGTACCATCCTCGAAATGAGGGGAAGTACTTGGGGTTTCCCCCCTGCAGTTGTTACCTATGAAAAAGAAAGAAACCAACATTATAGCTTGTCATCTCAAACAATTTGCTACATTGTTATTTCCTTTTTTATACTTGTTAATAACCATTGAAGATAAAAAGGTCATTTGCATATATTGCTCATCTTGAGCTTTGGATTGTGGGTGTATAAACTGCAAGCAAGACGATGGATGTAGATATTTGTCTCCATGCGTAAGAGATAATGATCCCAATTATTTATATCTTGGATTTGAGTGGGCCCAATGGCTTGTATCTTGGATTTGAGCTAACCCAATGGTTAAGAATATGTGTTTCCTCATAGGAGGTCACATGTTCTCAAATTTAGAGGGGGTACGATATTTACACATTTGTAGACTTTAGTAGTCAAATCATTGTGTGGAGGGGGTCCCTTCTCCCACAAATAAGAGAGTCTTATACACCAATTTGATGTCTAACTCGACTCTGACCTTAAAATTAGATTATTGTTATTATAATTCTTTGTTATCCTACCACATTAGATTTCAATAACTAAATTTCTTATAAAATATTATATAAACCCATTATTAGAAATTTTATATAATTTCTCAATGGATTATAAGACAAAACCCTATTTAAGGTACTCGAGACAAAATTTCCCCTTGGAGCTAGGGACTAATTATACACATCGCAAAACCCTATTTAGGGTAATCAAGACAAAATTTCCCCTCGGAGCCAGGGGCTAGTTGCTAATTATACACATATATGCAATGTGAATGTGTAGAGAGAGAAACATTATTTAGCTTAATGCAACTATATAAAATTTACTTTGTGTCATTATACAATGACAACAAAAACTCATATCCAAAATTATTGCAACAAGGATCAAGCCTATCCTCTCTCATTATCTATCACAAGAACAATTGGGGTATTTAAAAGGCCGACATATTCTTGATGCTATTGGTACCGCCCAGGAATGTCTACATAGCATCAAAAACAAAAAAAAACAAAAGGCACTCATTCTCAAACTCGATCTCAAGAAGGCTTTTGATTGCATCGATTGGGATTTTCTCCGATTGATTCTGATCTATACAGGTTTTAGCCATACAATGATAAAGTGGATCATGAGTCGTGTGGTTAGTGCAAATCTTTCCATCCTGGTTAATGGTGAACCCTCTCCTTTCTTTCACATTGGCAGAGGTCTACGACAGGGTTTCCCCCTCTCCCCATTGCTTTTCATCCTGGCTATGGAAGCCTTGAGCCTACTCCTCAAATCTAGCCAAGCAGAAGGCAAGATCACTGGAATAAAGGTAACTAGTACTTTCAAGATTTTACACCTCCTTTTCGCTGATGATGTCCTCATCATGACGAACGACTCCACTCAGGAATGGCAAATGATTAATGAGATCCTAAATCTCTTCTGCAGCGCCATAGGCTTGTCAATCAATTGGGCCAAATCGACTTTCCACTTCGCCAACCTGCACCGACAAACTCTGGAACAACTCAAAGGTATCTTTCCTTACACCTTCACTCATATTTCCTTTAGACTAATTTACCTAGGCTATTTTTTTAGATCAGATTCCTACAAACCAACGGATTATAATTGGCTTATTGCCAAAGTTCAAAATAAGATAGGTCATTGGTGCACGCAGTGGCTCTCCTTAGGAGGTCGCTTCACTCTCTTAAAAGTCGTGCTTGAAGGTCAGCCTTGATCCAAGTGGATATCAGTGGCCACCCACCTTTTCCAACTGGCTCAAAACAATGTTCTGACAATTTACTATTTTTAGTAGTTTTTAACTTCTGGGGCCATTTTGAGGGCCTAAATGAATGTTTTTCATGATTGAGCTTCTTAATTATAGCTAAAGGAAAATTGAGCCCCCAAAATGAGTCTCCTCGATGATACCTTTCCAATGGGTTATCATACGCCTAAAACGGAGATCGTATGCAAAAGTTACGACCCCGAGAAGTTGATGTACTAACTTACCCAAATGGGGCCCACATGACTTTTGGCGCTTCATCTCCTAGGGTTAGGTTTTTGGATGTGTGGGGGCTTTGGCATCCCTGTTTATTGTAAAAAGGCCTTCAGAGCCTCATTGTAATCATCTTCTTGCGAATGCGAGTAGCCGTCACATCTCTTCTCAAAGATAAGCTGCCATCATTCTAGCGAGTCTTTCACTTTGTATTTTTACAGTCTCTGTACATTTCTTTCATGAATAGAAATCGTGTATTACTGTATATTTGTGTTTATGGTTGCATCTCTAATACATTTCTGTTATATTATTGGATATCTGCGATATCTCTGTGCATTTCTTTATTATATCTTCACTCTCATTTCATGCCGAAAATAATCCAGATCAAGCCTGTGTACTGGATGGCTCTAGCAGTTATACCAGCCACAGTCCTCACTTTCCTCCGCAGACTTTTTTATAATTTCCTATGGTCGGGCTGCACCAGACACCCTCGACAACACCTCTGCAACTGGCAATCTCTAGCAAAACCAAAAAACAAAGGCGATTGGGGGCTTCGAAATATACATCACTTCAACTATGCTCTCACGACCAACTCTCTCTGATGCGTTTTGACCATACCTTTGGCACTCAATTATCATGGAAAAATATCTCAGGCATCTCTCAGTTAACACCTGGCTACACTCAGAGTTTGTTAACAACAGGGCAACCCGATCCACATCATATATTTGGAGGAACTTAATAAAAACCAAAATTTTGATCCCCCACCAGCTCTGTTGGTTTCTAGGATCAGGACACTCCATAGAACTCGGTCGTGACCGCATCCTCGGATTGAGCGACTTATCATTACCCTCTCCACAACTAATCATGCATCTCCATTCTAAAAATATTTGGTTCCTTTACCAAGCAAGAGTTCGCTCCAATTTGGCTCATATTCCAGACAACTGGATCACCAGCGACGTACTTGGCCTCAACACAGAGCTCGCCACTTTATGGAATAAATTTTGCATCGCTCTTACTCTCTCGGGCATACACTTCAGCGATTTCGAATGACACTCTCCAGTGGTCGAGGAGTGACCATTCAGGACAAATCATAGCCCAGAATTTATATACAGATATCTCAAATTCCCTCTGGCATACAAACATCAACGGTTGGAGATATCAACTTTGGTCCTGGCACCTTCTGCCAAAGATCAAATTCTTTACCTGGCTCTTGACTGCCTACAAATTAAATACACGGGACACACTCCAAAAAAAAGGCTGGACTGGACCTAACATTTGCCACTTGTGTCACATTGATGCCGAAACCACATATCATCTCTTTATTAACTACTCATTTTCCAAAAAAGTATGGGACAATATCACTTTGACTTCAATATCAAAACCAAGTGGGATGGACAAAACCTCTCTGATTGCTTTGACTATTGGTCTCATAGAGAACGAAACCATTTACACCTTCCTTCCCTGGCCTCTTGGTCAATCTGGCTGATCATGAATCATATAATTTTCGAAAATGGAATTCCCTCTACTGACACTGCAATTTACAAAACCCTTGATTTTCTTAAAACCTGGAATGAGATTTACTCTAACAAAACAAGACTACATAACAACAAGAAGATTCCTGACTTAGAGGACATCCCAACCGGTTGGTTCGATGGTGTTGCACAATCTAATGGCGAACATAGTGGCGCAAGAGGTTTGATCAGGATCACAAAAAATTCATTTTACAAATGGAATTTCAACTGTGGCCCGGGCACCAACACCATGGTAGAATTATTGGGCACCTAAGCCACACTTTACTTGCCCTCTAGACTACATATTGACTCTCTCCAGATTCTTGGGGACTCCAGGACTATCATTGAGTGGTTAAACAACATGAGCGATCTTCAAGCAATCACTCTTACATCTTGGAAGGACAGAATTAAACTCCTCCAACTCGCCTTAAAAAATCTCAGCTACATTCACATCTATCGAGAGCATAACAATTCAGCAGACCAACTATCAAAGGCTGCTCTCCAAAAAAAAGCAGACATCATATCTTTTAATCACTGGATAGATGGGCATGAGGGCCCTCCTCATTTTCTAACTCTTTTCTAAAATCAACTTCTCTCTACAAAGTGGCCTCTTAAGATCGGAATTTTGATCTCACACTTCTGATTTCTTACTTACCTTTTCAATCAAGTATAAATCTGTATCTTCTTAGCTAGTCTAGATAGCTTCTTTATAATTTTTCCCTGATACTTCTGGCCTTTGCTCACTTCTTTGAACTTTCCACCCTCTTTTGGTCTAGAGACCACTGCATGCGAAAGTTGCATTACTTTCAACGGTATCCTCTACAACTGCATTGTACAATCTGTTTTGAAAATACATTATATATCAATATAATGGAGAAATTTTCCCATTAAAAAAATAAAAATAAAAATAATTGTTACAATAAATTATGAGTATGTTCCTTGAGTGCTGCTAGATAATGCACTAACTACATGGTTAAAATTTCCCATTGGAGCTAGGGGCTAGTTGCTAATTATACACATATATGCAATGTGAATGTGTAGAGAGAGAAACATTATTTAGCTTGATGCAACTATATAAAATTTACCATACACTTTATGTCATTGTACAACGAAAATAATTGTTACAATAAATTATGAGTATGTTGGCGCTAGATAATGCACTAACTACATGGTCGACCTAAAAAAATATCCTTAAGCTTTTGCGTGGGCTTTGTGTTTTGTCGTATTCATCTCCACCTCGTTAAAGCCTCTTATCATTTATTATTAGTGAGGCTCCTTGACTATTTCTTGCTGCCATGGCACTAAAATAGCTCTCTAGGGAGTTCAAGTCTTGATTGAGTAGTTGTTTATTCATGTAAAATTGTTCTTTCAATTCTATGAAGTGATATTCTCTTTGAAAGAGATTCCGGCGTGCAGTAGATGGGAGAAAAACTTATGGAAATGGCCATTACCACTTAAGATTATCCTATTTTTTTGGCTTGCTCTGCAAAATAAAATATTAGCGTGGGATCAACTACAAAGGAGAGGTTGGATGGGGCCAAGCGTTTATTGTCTATGCAACCAGAAGGCGGAAGACTTAAATCACTTGTTCATCGACTGCGTTTTCACCCGGTCTGCATGGGCAAAATGTACACATGCATTAAATTTATTTTTTCAGTGGGTCGGTACCTCCCCGAACGACTGCATGAATAACTGGTTACTGAATGGTCGAGCTCCTAAGCGTGTTTTGTTCTTATTTTGTTGGTTCATTTGGAAAGAACGCAACAAAACACTTTTTGAAGGACATTCGCCCTGGGCCTGAACCGTCACCTCTAAGGTTCTTGGAGCACTAAATGTCTCAAATCCAGCTCGGATATCTCCTACACTTATACAGAAACCTATCATGATAAAAACAAGCTACTCAGTTGCTTTTTTCGATGGAGCTGCAGTCGTTGGAGGATCAAATTATGGCGCGGGAGGTACTATTTTGTGCTCAATTTCCTCAGTCTATCACTAGTTTTTAAATCGTGGCGAGGGATCAAACACAAAAGCGGAATTACTAGGAGCACGGGGTACTCTTACTCTCGCCAAGTTGTTGGACCTACATTTTATTCAAATAATGGGGGATTTGAAGGTTATAATAGATTAGCTGGATCTTCAAGGGAGGCTTCAAGTAGTCAGCATTGAAGCTTGGAAACGCCACATTAAAGAACTGATTCCAACCTTCCAAAATATTCATCTTCATCATATATTTAGAGAATCAAATAGAGTGGCCGATCAAATGTCAAAGCTAGCTCTAACAACAGTTAAAGGGAGGCTGACATACTTCACTTGGGACGGTGAGAAAGCAGGGCATACTCTCACTGAGGACATTTTTTAAATTCTTGAGCCCATCCGTCCCATTGTTTCAGGATTTGATATTTCCTTCTTAGCAAGGGACCTCGGTTTTTACTTTTATTTTCACCCCATTTCCTGATGGAATTCATTTAGTGTAAAAAGTGTATGCTCTCAATTCCTCTAAAGAAATGTGAAATGTGTTATCAGGGATTTTGTTTTTCTCCTGTTTTGTTGGGGAAAGTTTTTGAACATACCTTTTTGCTTGGCCAGGTCTACCATTTATATTCTCAAACAATGTATTAAAAAATTATTTAATATAATTTTTGTAAAATTTTTCTATTGAAAAAAAACAAAAAACATGGTATATTTTAATAGGAATTGTTTGGATATTTATATATCCAATACCCATGGACTACAAAATGTCTTTAAGAAATTATATTAATATAAAAATTAAAGCAAAATAAAATGTTAATTTTTTTTTTTAATGAAATGTTTAATTGTAATTTGTTGGATTGATTAAAATAAGTAGTTAATATAATCTCACCAAATTTCAAACGTTCATGCTTATAGATATATATTAATACATTTAATAATAGTAAAATTAAGTATATATTTTAAATAACCTTGACCAGATAAATACCCCTTATAAAAAAATCATATTAAATAATATTAATAATTTATTTGTAATACTAAAATCTAAATACTTTAATTTCATCGTAATAAAAAATTACTAATTAAAAAACATATTCTCTCAAATAAAGAACCTCGTGAATTACATGAATCTCGTGAATCTAAGTAGGTGTTGGAGTTTATAGAATCTAATGAATCTAGGTGGTGTTAGAGTTTCTCTTACTTTATAGACTTGACTCCCTTTTATATAAAGGGAGCTTGGATTTAAGCGCACAATGGTGTTAACGTCACTAATGTAGTGTAGGGAATTTTAGGTTTTGTGGGGCTTAGATATTTCCATAGATTCAAA
>ML778603.1:189125-207519 GCA_009831015.1 Picea engelmannii | reverse complement strand
TATATATACATATCCTCATTAATATGATTGGACAATAAGATTTGAGGTCTTATTAATCTAGATGGATATCGATGGCCACCCACCTTTTCCAACTAGCTCAAAATAGTTTTTTGGCAATTTTGGTAATTTACTATTTTTAGCAATTTTCACTTCTGGAGTCGTTTTGAGGCCCTAAACGATGTTTTTTGGGAAAACAGTTTTACAATATGAAAATTTCTTGAATATTGTGCCTAAAATGAATCTCCTCGATGATACCTTTCCAACGGGCTATCATATGCCCAAAACAAAGATCGTATGCAAAAGTTACGACCCTGGAAAGTTGATGTACTAACTTACCCAAACAGGGCCCACAGGACTTTTGGCGCTTCATCTCCTAGGGTTAGGTTTTTGGATGTCTAGGGTTTTTGACATTCCTGCTTATTGTAAAAAGGCCTTCAGATCCTCATTGTAATCATCTTCTTCCGAATGAGCGCAACCGTCACATCTCTTCTCAGAGATAAGCCGCCACCATTCCAACAAGCTTGTTTCCGCTGCATTTTACAGTTTTCAGCTTATTTTGTTATTGAATAGAAAACCATTTTTACTGTATCTCTATTATTTTATGTTAAGCAACTGTTAATAATCTGTATTCATTTCGTTCTGCTCATAAAATCTGGATCAGTGGTATCAGAGCGGTCTGCTCCTTGTCGTCTTAATGCATGTCGCCAACGAGGTCAGAGTACAAAGAATTGGGTCTCGAGCTTGTTTCTCTTGAGGACAAAAGCTCTCGCACGCCCAAGCAACCTCTCATGGCAGGAGAAAATAAAGATGACGGGACAGGAGATTCTTTCAAACTGTTGATTGAGGAAGCCCTCACGCAACAGAGGAACGAGATGATGGATAGTTTCGTGCAAATCCTTCAGCGACTACCAACAGGCGACACATCTTCTTCAAACGAAGGCACCGCCCCCTTCAAGGTACAAATAAACTTCGATATTCCTATATTTGAAGGTCAGATAGACGCAAATGTTGTAGACAAGTGGTTGAATCTACTAGAAGGGTATTTTTATGTCCATAACTTTTCGAATAAAGAAAAGATTACTTTTGCGCTCCTCAAAGTCGTTCCCCATGTCAAAGATTGGTGGGAAACTTTTTGTGAGCAAAAGGAAACAGAGGGACCCTCATTATTTTCAGTCACGGCCACCTGGGAATCCTTCAGGGATGCTATCAAGGAACAATACTACCATGTCGGAAGTTATGACGACCTGTATACTAAATGGACCACATTGCAGCAAGAAAGAGACCAAGCAGTGCTAGATTTCACAAATATCTTCCATACCTTGCGTACCAAGCTGGGTATCAAAGATTCAGAGCGACATCTTGTGCTCAAGTATCATGGTGCTCTGCATAGATACATTCAGACCGAAATGGAATTTCTGGACATCTCATCCTTGGGCGCGACCTACCGATATGTTGTCAAAATCGAGTAGAAGCTCAAACAAAAGATGCGGCAATTTGGGCCTGGGAACCCCTCACAACAAAAGCCATGAAAGGGCGGCCCCAACCCACATAACAAAGGACAGAGAAAATATGGATAGTATCAGGACAACCAGTCCAAGCCGCAAGCAAAGAAGGACACCAGAAAGACAAAGAAAGATACTAGGAAGTGGTGTGACTTCCATAAGAGCCCTTGGCGTAACACTGTTGTTGTCGCTCAAAGAAGTCGTTGGTGGCCAAAGTGAAAGCCTCTAAATCAGATGTGGATTCTGACTCTGAGCCAGAACCAGAAAGGGGAAGACGGATCATTGACGCGGAACCCAGTGCCACTGTTGCTACCACCAAGCTCCAGCCTGGTGAACCAGACGAGCCAGAAGAAGGAGAGCACATCTTCCATTCACAAATGTGGGTAAAAGGCACCCCACTGCACTTCATCATTGATAGCGGTAGCCAGAAGAACCTCATCTCAACAGAGGTCATCAAGCGGTTGGCCCTGCCAACAACGCCGCACCCACAACCCTACACCATTGGATGGCTTCACCAAGGAAGCGATCTCTGCGTCAGCCGACAGTGTCGACTGTCATACGACATCAAGCCCTTCAAAGACAAGGTATTGTGTGATGTTGTTCCTCTCGAAGTTTGTGATGTTCTTTTGGGCCAACCTTATTTATGGAAACGTCACGATGTATACGAGTCTAGGCCTCGTAGTGTTATTATTACTTTGAACAGGAAATTGTACAGGATACTCGAGGCAGTCCCACCTAGTGTTATTTCCTTGATCTTTGCTAAGCCATGCAGGAAGGTCATCTCTCGGACGAGGAAGTTTGTCTTCTTCGTGATTTGCTCTCAGAATAAGAGAAAGATCACAGCCACATCCAGGGTCTCTGCAGTCAACCTCTCCACACAGCAGAAGAAAGTAGATAAGGTCATGGAAGAATACTCGGATATCTTCTCCTCACCTACAGGGGTACCTCTGCACTGCCAAGTCAAGCACCCCATCGATCTGACTCCCAACGCACCGCTACCCAATGGGCCAGTCTATCATCGCTCTTTGTTAGAGAATGAGGAGATCAAGCGACAGATCTAAGAACTGCTCCACAAGGGGCACATCCATCTCAGCTCATCACCTTGTGGGAGCCCAATCGTGATGGTATAGAAGAAAGATGGAACCTGACGACTCTGTATTGACTACCGGGCTCTGAATAAAATCATAGTCAGAAATCGGTACCCGATTCCCGGAATCAACGACCTCCTTGATCAACTCACAGGGACCAAATACTTCAGTAAGATTGATTTAAAGTCTAGCTACCACCAGGTCCCGATAGAACAACCAGATGTATGGAAGACCGCCTTCAAGTCAAAGGAAGGCATTTTGAATGGTTGGTCATGCCCTTTGGTTCGACAAATGCTCCAGCCACTTTCATGAGGATGATGGACGATATCCTATGACCATTCACCAATACTTTTGTAGTGGTGTATCTAGATGACATTCTAATTTATATCAAGACTTGGGTCGAACACTTGCAGCATATTCAACAGGTTATGCACACCCTGCGACAGCACAAGCTATATGCCAACTTGGAAAAATGCTCCTTCGGCATGGACAAGGTCCATTACCTGGGCTACATCATTGATCAGCATGGCATACATGTGGATCCAGCCAAGATCCAAGTCATCCGTGATTGGCCAGCCCCAACCACACTCACTGGGCTTCGGAGCTTCTTGGGCCTTGCCAATTTCTACAGCAGGTTCGTGTTGGGACTCTCCCATATTGCATGGGCCTTCAACCAAATAAACATGGGTGGTGGTAAGGCGAAATTTGCGTGGAGTCGGTCCCAACAACAAGCGCTCGATGATTTGAAGCAACACTTGTGCTTAGCCCCAATACTTTCACTACCAGACCTGCAACATCCCTTTGAAATCGAGACAGATGCTTTAGACTATGTTGTGGGTGTCATTCTCACTCAGCACGACCACCCTGTGGCCTATCATAGTGAGATATTGTCCCTAAGTACCCTACTTACGACAAAGAAATGTACTCCATTGTGAAAGCCTGCCGCCAGTGGAGACATTACATTCTTCGGAAGGAGACAATCATTCACACTGATCATAAGCCACTGCAGTTCATGCAGACACAGGGAAAATTGTAGACTGACTGCCATCAAAAGTGGTCCACATACTTGCAGCAATTACACCTCAACATCAAGTATAAAATAGGAAGCACCAATTGCATTATTGATTGCCTCAGCATACCTCTAGTCGCAACACTCACCACGGTGATAGACTCTTGCGGCCATGAGACCTCTGGATGGCCCCAACTCTATGAGACAGACCCTGACTTCGCCACCACCTACCAAATGTTGGGTGCAAACGTAGTTGTCGATAATTTACATCTTCGGGATGGGTTGTTGTGTCGTTTGGTCCATATCTGTGTTCCATCAAGCGAGCGAGCGAAGCTGATTTGGGAAGCTCACTACAGTCGGGTGGTAAGACACTTCGGGGTCGAAAAGATAGTGGCAATGCTATAGAAACATTTCTATTGGCTGAAACTTCGACAGGAGGTCAGCAAGTATATCAGGTCCTGCACTGCCTGCATTATTGCCAAACCGACCACTAAGAAACAGGGCCTATACACCCCTCTTCCTACTCCTGACAGGCCACGAGAATCCATCTCAATGGACTACATGTCTGGCCTCCCATCCACTAAGCGGGGAAATGACTGTGTTTTTGTGGTTGTTGATCGCTTTTCTAAGATGGTGATTCTAGTTGCCTGCAAGAAGAACATCACAGCAGAGGCCACTGCCAAGCTCTTCTTTGAACGAGTCTGGGTACATTTTGGAATCCCACAAACCATTGTCTCAAATCGGGATAGTTGATTTCTCAGCACATTCTGGTCGAGCCTCTGGTCACTACTGGACACCAAGCTCACCAAATGCATGGCCTTCCACCCCCAAACAGATGGCCAAACCGGGGTTGTAAATCGAATGATTGTGCATATCCTTCACATGTATAATTCAAAGCACCCTTGCACATGGGATGAGAGCCTTCCCTATGTCCATCATAGCTACAACCGAGCCCTGCATAGCTCAACCGGCCACATGCCCTTTCAGGTGGGGTTGGGATTCCATCCATTGGGTCCCATAGATGTTGCACTTCCCCTTACGGTCACCTCGACCGACTCATTTCCTGCTCCAACTGAAGCTAACAAAGCCACCCAGTTCAGGATATCCCATAGAAGTCCAATGACAAGTACAAACAACGCCATGATCAACATCGGGTGCCACATAAGTTTCAGGTGGGTGACAAAGTCTGGTTTCACTTGCAGAAAGAACGCCTTACAGGACCCCATCGGAAGCTTCGCCCACTCTGTTATGGTCCATACACTATCACCAAGGCCGTGGGGGATAATGCTTTTGAGCTCAATATTCCTCCTTTCCTTGGGCTGCACCCAGTGTTCAACGTGGATCTCCTTCACCCTTATTTCCCACCATTATTGGACACCTCAGAAGTAGCAGAACAACTGACACCAACAAAGCTCAACCTCGACTGCATACAACAGGCATCCAATGATCAGATTGTGGACACATAGATCAAGGGCACTCGACATCAAAGGATCTAGCTTTATCGAGTCGTCAAAGCAGGGCAACTCATGCACGAAGGCAAGTGGCTCACTCGGGGCCAAATTCAACAGAAATTTCCTCATCTGATGGGGGACCTCAACGGAATGGAGACCATTGCTTCCTAAGGAGGGAGGATTGATCCAGATGGATATCGGTGGCCACCCACCTTTTCCAACTGGCTCAAAACAGTTTTATGACAATTTTGGTAATTTACTATTTTTAATAGTTTTCACTTCTGGAGCCGTTTTGAGGCCCTAAACGATGTTTTTTTTTTGGGAAAACGGGATTGCAATGTGGAAGTTCCTTCCATATTGCACCTAAAATGAATCTCATCGATGATACCTTTCCAACAGGCTATCATATGCCTAAAATGGAGATCAAATGCAAAAGTTACGACCCCGAGAAGTTGATGTGCTAACTTACCCAAACGAGGCCCACATGACTTTTGGCGCTTCATCTCCTAGGGTTAGGGTTTTGGATGTCTAGGGTTTTTAATATTCTTGCTTATTGTAAAAAAGCCTTTAAAGCCTCATTGAAATCATCTTCTTGCGAATGAGCGTAGCCGTCACATCTCTTCTCAGAGATAAGTCGTCACCATTCCAACAAGCTTGTTTCCGCTGCATTTTATAGTTTTCATCTTATTTCGTTATTGAATAGAAAACCAGTTTTATTGTATCTTTGTTATTTTGTGTTAAGCACCTGTTAATAATTTGTATTCATTTTGTTCTACTCATAAAATCCGGATCACTTATTGCGCACTTAGTTCCTCCTAATGTTTTATTTTCACACTTCTTAATGTTTTATCTATGCTTCCAATGTTTTTTTTTTCACATTGCCTAATGTTTTATCTTTGGTTGCTTGGATTAATCCCATGTCAAATGTCAAATCAGTGTGCCTACATTAATACTTCTACTGTCAAATGTCAAATTAGTGTGCCTGCATTAATACTTCTACAGTCAAATGTATGTCAAGCGTTTGTCAGTCAGTCTGCCTGCAAGAACCTTATGAATGAAGCTTATCGTGCACTACCATGCCATTCCACCAAATGTCATTATGCCTGATAGTCTTCCTGCATGAACCTTATGAATGAAGCTTATCGTGCATCACCATGCCATTTTGTTAAATGTCGATCAATCTGCCTGACACTCTACCTGCAGGAACCTTATGAATGAAGTTGATCGTGCATCTCCATCCCATTCCACCTTCATCACCACCTTCCCATCTCCTGGACATGTCGCTTTCATCAGTGCCTTTGTTTGTGAACTATGGTGTAGAAACCATCTGAACTAACTATTTCTTTATTTGTTTGTTTCAATATTGACAGATAGATGGAACAATGGAAATTGGAGAGCGAAATTTACAAGCATGGCCGAGAAATGGAAACAAGCTTTCTTGCTATCACACCTATCAAATGCGAGCTTTCTTGCTATCATGTACTTCTTCCACCCTGTTTTTATTTTCCATTCCAATGATGAATGTATTTTGGAGACATATATCCTTCTGAGACATAGTTCAGTGTAGAACTCTAGTTGCAATTAGATTTGTATGTATGAAGAAAAAGCAATAATATACAAGTACCTAAGATACCAAATCATTCAAGTTGCTTCAGTCCCTATGGAAGGCAATGGAACCCTGATCGCTTGGATCGAAAGATGTTTGACCAGTTAAGACCAAAAACACGCAGCCTCCACAAACCAACTCCTCTGCCCGGGCTCTTAGAAACGCATTGAAATCCCTCCGATATTGGTGGAAAAAAGCTTCTCCAATAGCCAAAGATCCTTAGCAGAATATTTTTCCCTTGTTACATGTCACTGATTTTTTCTCCAAAATCTCAGCAGAAACCTGATCATATCATAAGAAAAGGTCCCAAATTAAGGTAAATTTATCTTTCAATTTTAAAAATGAGGTCACATGTTTGAATTTCTAAGATAAGATATATACACCTTTATAAATTAAAGAAGGGAGTATATATCTCATCCTATCAATCTCACAAATAAAGATCTCATACCACACGACTGGACTACAAAGTCATGTGAATTTAAATTAGATATTATTATTGTAATTTATATGTGTTTGTAAAAACCTACTTGGCAAAATCAGTGAAGATTGTATGATGATTGAAGGAAATAGACAGACTCGTCCAGAAATCCTGTTGTAGAACAAACCTGGTGCACCTGCTGTGAAATACGATCTATCTACTGCTCCCCCTTCATTTTGAAGACCGGTATTTACAGAAATAGAAGGTAAAATTCTAAAGAATGAATTGAAATCAGAAGCATGAAGATCGTTAAAGAATACTTGGCACAATGGAATCGTTATGCTCGCATATAGATATTTGGCTTTGAGGGTCTTTGTCATATTATCAATGACGAAGAGAGCATTGGGTTCAGACGAACAACCAACGTCTGCAATGCAAAATGTCTTGGATTCCATTGTTGACTCTATGGATAAAATGGCTTCCTCCAACATAGGCTCTACAATTTCTAATATCCTCTTCTGCAGTATCCATAAGCTAAAACCAAAGTGTGCTGGAAACTAGGACTAGCCAACACTCTACTCAACTTTAAAAAAAATAAAAAGATCATGAACTTCTTAACCCATTCCATAAAATTACCATCGAAATCTGGTGAACTATTAACTCATTCCTTAAAATACTACCGTCGAACAAGAGAGAACAAAAGACTTACAATTAAGTAGGCTCTCATGTCACTGATGGTAAATTCATCACCTCTCATGTACAGTAGGACGTCCAAGAGATCCTTTTCACCATCGCTTTTGTCGTTGTCTTTTCCTCTGATGGCCAGGCGCTCGTTTATGAATTTATCAAGAATGCCATATACCTTTCTTCTATGGATTTTTGTATTACGAGTGATACTGTGAGGATCCAAAGACTAAATTATTGCCATTTAGTATTATTAAAAACATTTTTCACGCCATTTTTAAGGATCAAATCAACTAATTATCGGTCACAGCCAGATTTGGAACGTTTCTAAAACTTGTCAAACCCAAAAACAAAAAACATTGCATTAAATATCCAAAGAATCTGATCACCACCTAGCCCCATTCTCTCAATGCATTAACCCTTTAAGTGTGATCTTCTGAAATATGAGGTTGACAAACAAACCACTAGCAATAATGACTAGAAAAAAATCCTACAAGATCATCACCTTCAAGGTCATCTTATCAACCACTTTCAACCCTTCGTTGTGAGCACCTTGGCGAGGATGTCGAGTGATAAACTGATTTTGAAAGAGGTGCAGCCATTTCCAACCCTTGACCATGAGCCAAACCAGTTTCAAACCTTCGTCCTAAGCGCCTTCGCGAGGATGTTGGGTGATAAATTGGTTTTGAAAGAGGTGCATCATATAATAAGAAAAAAATGTCAGGATGCATCAATACATCGTATGTCTCGAAATATGTGCATTTCCCTTCTGAATTGAGGATCCATTTGTGCACACAAACTGCAAGGTATGCATGTGCCTAGTTGTAGTTGTTGCAAGCAAGGTGTCTCATTGCAACGTAGTGGAAGAGCATAGTGTGTAGCATACATTACCTAGATGAAAGAGCCAACTTTGTTTGTTGTCTTGACCACTAAGGCTTCTAGCTATGCTCTACTGGGGATGCATGTGGGTTGCATGCACTGACGGGCGGGCTTCCTGGTTCTAGTGGTGTTGACATCTTAGCATGCAACTATTCATTCAAAATAGCCTCTACTTTGTCCAATCAGATGTGCAATTGCATTTGTAGAAGGTTGTGAAAGTGTAAGGCCAAGGGTTTGTGGTACTTTCTTTAGCTTGCAAAGGGGTCTGCTCACCCTCATTTCTCCTAAGTCTCTCTTTGGGATTCGTCCCATACATAAATAAAAGTTTACTAATTCGATCCGTAAGAGGTTTTGAGGTTTTTCGTTGTCCGTGTGAATTAAGAATCATGCACTCAGTCCCATAGAGTGCTTCGACTTGGTCCAACCAAACACCATGTCAAGAAAATCTAAGTGTGTATATCATAATCTGTTGTTGTGTATATCTAAGTGTATATATTAAGTTATATCATAACTAAATATAAGATTTATTACTCTTGCATACGAGGATTGATTACTCTTATTACTATGTCGCTATGAGTGCATAACTGGATTAATTATTGTTGTTACTTTGTCGCTATGGATGCATAATGTTTGCACAATGTTTAGAGAGGTAAATCATGTTTACAGACATACGATTCGTCATGAATAGTTTACAAACATACAATTTGTCATCAACACTTTTTTATTTTAAATAAAAATAATAATAGTATCATTATTACAGTTTTTCATGATCAAAACTAGATTATAAATAACAAGTCCCTGCCAAAAATAAACATTAAATATATAAATAATAAAATATGAATATAAATATACAAAAAATAAAATAAAAACACAATGTAATAATAATATTAAAAAGAAAAAAATACATAAAGAAATTATTTGCCTGGATTTTTAAGAATCTTTTCTTGTGGGGACATTATAGAGGGGTGACAATTTTTTTCCTTTCCTATAGTTTACTGTATAAATTATTGTCTTATTTTAATTTTGTATTTATCTAAATTATGATTGTTTGGTTAGATAATAACATCAACCCCAACATTGGTACTGTATAAATTACTGTCTTATTTTAATTTTATATTTATCTAAATTATGATTGTTTGGTTAGATAATAACATCAACCCCTAGCATTGGTAATGTATAAATTATTGTCTTATTTTAATTTTATATTTATCTAAATTATGATTGTTTGGTTATATAATAACAACAACCCACTGTAACAACAAAAATTGAATTATATTACCATAAAAAGACATTTGAAACAAATAATATATTAAGTTATTTATTTTTAATGTCCATCATAATACAACAAAATTGTAATTTCTATACAAAGATAATTAGAACAAGAATATGAAAGTGAAAAATAAAATATAAAATTCATCTAAAACTATTTTATAAAATTATAAATTAAAAAAGAACAAAAATATCATATGTAAGAAGATAATATTTCAAATTTAATTTTTAATTTTTAATTTTTATTATTAATTTATTTATAAAAAAATTATAATAACATCATATTTCAGTAATGTTAAAGATATATTATTCATTTTATGACGATAAAATTGAACAAAATCATTAAACAAAATAAAAAAATTTACATTTAAGAAAATAAAAACCTACTTTTTAAAATTTACAATACCTGTCTAAAAAGGCCAAGTTAAGCATTGCTTTTCCATTTTGTCATGCACGAGGCCGTGTTCAATCGTAAGCAATGTTACTTAACATTAAACGGGGTATAAGATTCAAATACGTAAATTTATGGAAAATATGCTAATCTTGTTTTAAATATAGCTTCGCCAAAAATAGGACCGTGAAATTTCGATAATTTATAAAAGTGACGGAGTGATCCTTCATATATTCCAGAAAGATCACGGAAATTAATGATAAGAATACGATACATCGAGTAAGGTGACTCGGGACTAGCGTCGGTTCAATCAGACAATTAATTCGGTCCACTCAATTTCAGAGTGGCTTCATTGTTTTTGGCCACTCAAAATAAAGTTGGTTAATTATTTAATTAATTTTATACATTGAGACACGTGAAAGTTGTAATAACATTTTCAATATATTATCCAATTAAAATTGAGAAAATTGAGTTTTTTTTTATTATATTAAAAAATACATATTTATTTCCTATATTAAATTTTAGTTTTTATATACAAATTAAAAGTCAAAAGCAAACTAATGTAAAATCAAAGAGCAACTCAAAACTATATTCCTTTAGAAGACTAATAATAATTATTCATTATAAGAAAAAATAAACAAATACATTACTTATAATTATAATCGTAATAATCGGTTGCATTATAAAAATAAATAGTAATCCATTTTTCCATTACAAAATAATAATAATAATGTGGATATTTGAAGACTTGCTCACAACAAATATGGTAAATATGGTGGAGGTGCATTCACACTTTTTCGTTTTTAGAAATTACGATCCCAATTTTATCGTGTGCCACTTTTCTGTCACGTGTGAATACTTTTACTAAGTCTTTAAAGCATATTATAAGTGACCACTTACTAAGTACATGTATACGTCAACAATAATTTTAGAGCTCATTATTATTCAATAAAATTAATATTCTTAAGTATTTAAGAATATTGGAAGTGATCTTTACTAAGTATGTGTATATGTCTAATAATTTCAGACTTTTTGAATATAAGTAACACATATGTTTCACAACAACAATGCCTTTACTAAGTAAGTACGTTTATATGTCTCGTAATTTTAGAGTTCTCAAACATAAGTAATAATGAAAATGGAAGGGAACATCGGGGACGACTGCGTGAGGCTCGATTGGACTGCGTCGTGCTTGGAGCTAGGGTTCTCTCACCTCCATGGAGGATCTGGGCACGCCCCAGGGGCCTCCCCCTCCTCCATCTTCGCCCTTTGTTGTAGATGCGTTCAATAAGCTGCTGGCATCCTTGCCAAAGAATAAGAAATATGAAGCAGCAAAGTTTGTTAAGAAACTAGATGAGATCCCTGAGATCTCTCTTCCTCCATAGGGACCGATCCAAGTTGCTCTGTCCCTGGTAGATCGTGCTCTCGTAGACCAGTTCACAGGGCTCTGGCCCTCTCCAAAATCCACAGAGAATTGGGTCGGCAAAAACTGGGCTCCATTAATAAAAAACAGCGTAACCTCCTACTTCTTGGGGAGAGGTTACTTCATGTTCGAGTTCACTTCAAAAGAGGACAAGGATCCGATATTCTGGAATGGCCCCTATTTCATGGGCCCTCAGGGTATGTATCTTGACAAATGGACGTCGGACTTCGACCCTGCAGCCAATGTTCCCTCTGCGGTCCCGGTATGGGTCAAGCTCCCAAACCTTCTAGTCCACTGTTGGAACTGGGATTCACTGAAGCACATAGGCAACGCCCTGGGTAAATTTATAGATCGGGCGAACAATAAGGATCAATATGATTGTGCCAGAATATGCGTGGAGGTAGATCTAGAGGTGGGTCTTCCAGAGGCCATAAAAATCAATGTCGGCAGCTGGACCCATGTGCAAAAGCTAGATTACGAGTAGTTGCCCTTCAAATGTCGAAAATGCCATGTTTACGACCACTTTGCCAGAGGTTGTCCGACCAATGGTGAGGCGGAGAAAGGGAAGGAGGAGGGCTGGAATCAGATCAAGCGCGTCAAGTCTTCCCATAAACCCCACAAGTCTGGTGCCCAATCTGGCAAAGGCCCTCAGTTGGCCTCTATTCAGCAAAATCCTCCACTGATGGGGAAAGAGAACAAGTTTGGGCCTTTAAGCTCGAAAATAGAGGAAGTTCAAGAGGGCGAGACTCAAAAGGTAAACTCCTCAGCCAAAGAGACCCCCTCCGGCTCGATCAAAGGTGGAATTGCCATAGAGAGCTCTAAAGAAAAATTCCCAGAAGATGAGGAGGAAGTTCAAGAATTAGAGGACTCGGAGGAGGAAGGAGAACTAGGAGATTCTCAAACCTATGTCAGAAGATCCACAAGAGGCTGCAAGTCAACACGGGAAAAAAGAGAACAAGAAACATACAAAGACAAGCTTCAGGGCTCCTAGCTAACCCTTGAGAAACTATTGGCAAAAACTCTGAAGATGACGAGACACCAGACTCAGGGCTCCAAGGCAGCCCAACATAATAAAAGCAAATGACGAAGGTCGTCTCCTGAAACTGCAAGGGTATGGGAAGCAGAGCCAAAGAAGAAGCTACAAGAAGTTTAATAAGAATAGAAACCTCAGACATACTCCTCATTCATCAGACAAAAATGGAGGACTCAGTCTTCCTTCAAACAAGTAAGAAATTTTGGAATAAAGGTGGAGCGCAAGTAGTCTCTGCTCGTGGAGCATCAGGTGGGCTGGGCACTCTCTGGAATACTAATAAGTTCTCACTAGTCTCTGAGACCCTAAACACTCACTGGTTGTTTTTAAAGCTGCAACATCTCGTCACAAAGGAGATCATAAGCCTTTTTAGTGTGTACGTCCCAGTTAATGCTGGGGAGAGAAAGGCTTGCTAGGATTCCATAAGAAACCTGACAGATCTAGTAAATTTGGAAAATGTCATCATTGCTAGAGATCTCAATCTCACTTTACTCTCGGCAGAAAAGAGAGGAGGTAGCATCGTAAGGGATTCGGCAAGGGAATGGGTGGAAGACCTTATGCAGGACTGGGACTTGCTAGACATCAAGCCCTCTACTGGTAAGTTCACTTGGTTAAATAAAAGAGTCGGTCCTGGACATATTGCAGCAAGATTGGATAGATTTTTTGTTCAAAGTTCCTTCCTCCTTCTAGGGTTAGAGGCTAGAATGCATATTCTTCCTTGCAGCGTTTCTGATCACAAACCCATCAAACTTGAGCTGCTGGTGCATCTTGATCTTGGCCCAATACCATTCAGATTTAGCCTTCTTTGGGTCAAGGAACCAGACTTCATGGACATGGTCAAGGAAAGTTGGAAGCAACCAGTCAAGGGCTCCCCTTTTTTTTGTTTGGGAGGAAAAACTTAGAAGAATGAAAGTTGTTCTAAAAAGTTGGGCCAAACATTTGCCCAATCTTGCAACCGAGAGGAAAAAAACTCAAAGCGCCTTAGAGCTCTACCATTTGCATTCGGAAAATGCTGAAATAACAAAAGAGGCTTTAGATAAAGATGCACATCTTCAGCAGAATTTTCACAAGGCTTGCTTGGCCGAGGAAGAATACTGGAGGCAAAAATCGCGAAGCCTATGGCTCAAAGCAGGGGACAGGAACTCCTCCTTTTTCCACAAGCAAGCCCAAGCAAGGAAATGGTCAAATGCCATCTCATAAATTAAGGAAGAAAATATCACCCACAAGGATAATACTAGCATTAAAAGGGCAGCCTTCCTCCATTTTAAAAATCTATATAATGAGGAAGAGGAGATGGGTCAAAATTCTAAACTTCTAGAAGTGGTCCCCCTCTTGATAACAACGAAGATGAATCAGCTGCTAGAAGCCAAAGTCACCAAAAGTGAAGTAAAGCATGCCCTCTTTGCTATGGACCCCGACAAAGCCCCAGGCCCAGACGGATTTACAGCCAGATTCCTCCAGGCCTGCTGGCAGATTGTAGAAAAGGATTTCTTTAAAATGATTTTAAAATCCCAAAACTGTCAGAAAATCGGAGGCAACACTAACTCTGCGTTCCTTGCCCTCATCCCTGAGGAGAAAGGAGCCAAAACCTTCAACATATTTCGTCCGATATCCCTTTGTAACATAGGGTACAAATTGATCGCCAAAGTGATAGCCAACAGACTTAAGAACATCCTCCCCAAAATTATTCTGGAGAACCAAGGAGGCTTCACCCATGGAAGACAAATTGTGGACACCTTCACCTTAGTTCAAGAGGTGATTCACTCAAGTCTTCATCAAAAAGAAAAAGGTATGGTTGTCAAGCTTGATCTAGAAAATGCTTTTGACCGAATTAGACATAGCGTCCTGTTGGATGTTTTGCACAAGCTTGAGTTTGGATAAAGATTCATAAATTAGATTCGGGCTTGTATCTTGGAGCCCTGGATCGCCCCCCTGGTGAATGGTAGGGCTGCTGGCTTCTTCAAAGCCTCGAGAGGACTTAGGCAGGGGTGTCCTCTTTCACCCCTCCTCTTTGTTCTACAAGCCCCTGTCCTCAACTTTTACCCCGACAAGAAGCAGCAAGATCATGAGATTATTGGACTAAGTGTAGCAAGAGGAGTTAAAAAAATCAATTACGCCCTCTTTGTCGACGATACCTTGTTATCGGGTGTTGCCACAGTGATTTTGGCTGCTAGGTTCAAAGAAGTGTTGGACGAATTCTGTGAGGAATCTGGCAGTAAGTTAAACAAAGGGAAATGTCACATTTATGGCTGGAACATTTCAACCTCCTCTCTCAATGCTATATCCAGATGCTTTGGATTTGTTGCCTCCTCATCCTGGTCTTCTTTCAAGTATTTTGGACTTCCTATCTTTCTTAAGAAAGCCTCCAACCGAGATTGGCTTCCCCAAATAGAGAAATTCAAAATTAAAATGCAGGCTTGGGGTTCCTCCTGACTCAATATTGCAGGTAAGACGGTGCTCATCAAAGCTATACTCCACATCCTTCCTCTATTTCAATTCTCTGTCCTTCTTGCTCCTGTAGGCATCCTCAGGAAGATGGAGGATTGCATTTGTCAATTCTTTTGGAAGGGAGGAAAGCAGAATGAGAAGAAAATCCCTCTCGTCAGATGGGAAATAGTCTCCAAGCCATTGATGAAGGGGGGTCTGAACTTTAAAAACCTCTGCTCCCAAAACATAGCTATGAGAGCGAAAACTATTTGAAGAATCATTGCTCCCAATCCTGGCTGGGCACAGCTGGCGCTGTGGAAGAAATATTTCAAAGGCAAGAGAACCCGATGCCTGGACAATCCACTCCCTCAAATCAAGTCGCCCCTCCTCAACCTCTGCGCCAAAGTCGTCCCTCTGATCAATTCACACACATTCTGGATCCTTGGAAACGACAAAAGCATCAATATGTGGAATGACCGAATAATGAACAATCCTCCGCTGGCAGAGTACAGCTCCCTGCAAATGCTACACCTGTTGTTGGATGATGCTGGATATAAAACGTTGTGGGACCTCTCCTTATGGAATGGTACAACCTAGGCAAGCTGGAAGCAAATCCAAGTGCCCCTGGAACTCCAGGCCGATTGCGCTGAGTTTTTTTCCCTTTTGCATGGCATGGCTCCCACTCACGCAAGGAGAAAGGACACTTGTGGCTGGGGGCTGATGGCTGGTGGCTTTTCTGTGGTGTAGGGCTATGACAAGCTGCTGGAGCGGCCTCATGTTCCTTCGAATCCAACACCCTGGAAGGGGATCTGGAATCATTCCTCCATTCTGAAAGTCGACTTCTTTTGCTGGCTGCTGTGTCCTAGAAAATTTTTAACAGATGTCAGACTACAGAAAAGGGGAATCTATGGTCCTTCTAGGTGCATCTTGTGCAGAGAAAACGTTGAGTGTGCTCGCCATCTGGTATTGGAGAGCAAATTCGTAACACAAATCTGGCATGAGCTCTTAGGCACTTGGAGATCCAATTTTACACTCCCTAGCTCCATTTCCGAGTTGTTCGCAAATTGGTTGCCCAGATATCCTGGCCCCTTTCCAAAAAACAAAATAATCAAAGCCGCCTGGACCTCCCTTCCAAAAATCATCAGCTGACAAATTTGGCTAGAGAGGAATAAAAGGATCTTCAGAAATAAAGCGCAGGATGCTAAGTTTGTGGTGATCAAGATAAAATGTCAGTTGAAAGAATGCCTGGTAGATCAATTGGATGACTCAAACTTATGCCAGGAAGATATTGATTGGGGCGCCTCACTTGATCTTCATTTCCAAAAAGCAGTAAGCATCACCATCCCTCCCAAAAAGTGGCAAATAAGAGAAAATGAGAAAGATTTCTATGACTGGATCTCCAAGCAATCAAGACACTCCCTCTTCTTTGACGAGGTAGCCAAAGGCAACCCAGGAAAAGCCGGCGTAGGGGGAGTTATAAAGAATTTAGAAGGTAGAACGATCCACAGCTTCGCCTGGGGCCTGGGCCATACTTCCATTATTCAAGCTGAAGCGATGGCTCTCTTCCAAGGACTCAAGTATCTCAAAGACTTGGGCATCAGTAAGGTAAATGTTTTTGGGGACTCGCAGGCCATCATTAAATCCATAGTGACCAATTCCGCCCCGTCAGATTTGCGCTTTGCAAGACTGATCTTTAGAATCAAAGTCCTGGCAAAATCCTTGCAGAATTTGGATTTTTTCCATGTGCTGAGAACAAACAAGAAGGAAGCGGATCTGGAAGCAAATAAAGCAGTCCTCCTTTCCGCTGGGTCCATTCTAAGAGACAGAGACGAATCTTGGGATCCAATTCCTTAACCCTCTACCTACCATGTTCTATTACATCCTTTTGAAGCAATTTGTTTGTATTCACAAGCTTGGGCAAATCACAGAAATGGATTACATTGTTGCATGTAAGAAGAACTGGAATATTAGCATAAGCACCATGATCCTTCTAATAGGAGAGGTACTATGGGCTCTACTCCCAATTTTTGTAATCTGAATTGAGGCATTCATGCCAAATTTCTAATATAATCCCATAACCGTTCCTGTAAAATAAATAAATAAATGAAAATGAATAAACAAAGTATTTACATATGTTTCACAACAGTAATGCCCAATAAATAAATAAATAAATAAAATGAGAACTACAAAAATCATATTAACATATATTCAATGTTGAAAGAATATTTAAACTATCTATAAAATACTTCTCAATACAACGTTAAGATAAAACAATGGGAGCCACAAAAATCATATTAACATATATTCTATGATGAATAGTTTGTAAATTATACAAAATACTTCATATGATATAATGACAAGTTATATATCAAACATTCATACTCCCGAATGCAAATTCATATAGAGATGGAGATTGCCAATAAATTATAATTTCCAAAGTCTCAAACCATAATTCATGCATTATCATTATTTAACATATTAAACATTTAATAATAATAAATACGAGAATTATTGCAATTCGTGTCTTCAAAAGTCGAGTCAAGATAAAACATAAAGACAAGGTAAGACACGTAAGTCCTTCTCAATTGTCCCGATTCCTGTCGTTTCTAGCCCTTTGCTTCCACCCAAAGGATGCTTTGGGACCATCATGGCACTCTGCCCAATGCTCTTTCACCTTCTCCACCACCTTCTCTAATAAAATAATCAACCCATTGTAAGAAGTTGATTCCTTCCTTCCCTATTGAGCTTTCTCATTGACAATCTTGGCATGGGACTACACTGCTATGCAACACTTATTTGAAAGTAACATCCGCGTAAAGACTTTATTTTTATATTAAATGTACTCTATGAATAAAGTTTTGAAGAAAACATAAAAAAAAACATAAACAAATTTATTATTAAATTTACCAAAACATAAAAAAATTATTATTGAATTACCAAAACATGAAAATGTGGACATTTGTATATAGATTAATGTAATAAGTAAAAAAATACAAAATCTCTTATTATTTATTATATATTTTATTATATATTTTATGGATAATATTTATTGTAAAATTCTTAGTGTTGATTACATTATATAATTCAATAAGGATATTGAGTGAAACACAACATAAAAATTAACTCGGGGTTTAATTCTAAAACCTTTTACAAGAAGTTCAAAGCATCGAATCACCCATAAGGTTGATTCCTAGATCTATTTGTATCTTATTGTCAT
>ML778603.1:170460-186931 GCA_009831015.1 Picea engelmannii | reverse complement strand
TGGATCTCTGCAGAACTTTAGAGTGCTCTGGTTGTCACACCAGATGACGATCGACCGATGAAACTAAATGCCCAACTTAGTGAGAAAATGTTGTAGCCACATAACCTGAATGGTTATGTTAACTACCCCTCTGTACTTTGCCTCGGCTAAAGATAAAACAATGGCAGCGTGCTTCTTGCTCGATCAACAGATAGACCTAGAACCAAGAATGAGTGAGTAACTAGATGTGGACTTACGATCAATGCTATCGCCAGCCCAGTCGGAATCAGTAAACCCAATGAGATCTAATGTAGAGTCTGTTGCATAATGAATCCCAAAGGTGATGATGCCCTGTATGTATTGAAGGATACGCTTTGCAACTTTCCAATGTAGCTCATGCGGCTCCTGCATGAACCTAGAAACTGCACCAACTGCATATGAGAGGTCTGGTCTAGAGTGTGTGAGATACAACAAGCTCCCCACTAGCTGTATGTACAGTGTATTGTCAACTAGTGGAGTCTCCCCGCCATCCTCAAGTTTGACTCCTGATAGGAAAGGTGTCGGAGCAGACTTGCAGTCTGTCATGTGAAATCTCTCAAGGAGATCTCGTGCATACTTGGCTTGAGACAGTTTGATGCCTGATGCATCCTTACTGATCTCGAGTCCAAGGAAGAAGTGTAGTGGACCCATGTCCTTCATAAAAAACCTGTCATGTAGAATCCTCTTGATTGCAACAATCGCTGAAGTCGAGCACCCGATGATCAACAAATCATCGACATACAGAACTAAAAGTAGAAGTGAATCAGTCGTCCTGAGCATGTAGACATTTGGGTTTGATTTACAACGTACAAAGTTCTGTGACAACATGTAGGAATCCATCTTGTCATACCATGCCCTTTGAGCCTGCTTGAGGCCATAAAGTGACTTCTTCAGTCGACAGACCAAATATGAGTCCTACATAAATCCCTGGGGCTACTCCATGTAGATATCCTCAGAGAGATCACCGTGAAGAAATGCATTCTTCATGTCCATCTGATGGACTTCCCATCTCTTGGTTGTTGCAATGGCAAGTGCCAATCGTATGGAATCCATCTTCGCTACTGGAGTGAAGGTCTCATCATAGTCAATACTATGAACCTGCTAAAAGCCTTTGGCGACAAGCCTGGCTTTGTAACTGTTGATTTGTCCATCCACTGCGCTCTTGGTCATGTAGACCCATCTACATCTGACAAGTTTCCTCCTAGAAGGAAGGGGAACCAGATCCCAAGTTTGGTTCTCGAGGAGGGAGTTGTACTCCTCCTGCATGGTGGATTCCCAAAAGGGATTTCCAGCAGCCTCGTCAAAAGACTGTGGATCTGAAGACTGAACCAAGAAAAGATGCCTCGAAGGCAATGGTTCAATGGCAGTGAATGTAACATGAGGCTCCTCGAAATTGGATCGAGTCCTCCTAGTATCGGTTGGATCACTGACGAGATCCCCTACATCCTGAAGAGTAGTCTGTGCCCACTTGGGCCTCTACTCTGGCTCTGCAACTACATCTAGATGCTCTAACTCTGCATTCGACTGTACTGACTCTAATTCTGAATCTGAATCATCTGAGTCTGAATCAGAACTCTCGTATGAAGAAGAGTCGGCATGTGCATGCTCATCATCTCAGACAGGTGGAAGAGTGAAGGTGTCTACATGCGATTGCTGAGGTACATGCGAGACACTTTCCTCGAATTAGACACTACACTCAATGATGAGTCGGTCTGAGGAAAGATCAATAAGATGATATCCCTTCACATCGTCAAGGTATCCAACAAAAATGCACTCAGTGCTTTGTGGATCAAGTGCCTTCCTCTTTTCAGAGGGAATCCGGGCCCATGCACGAGAACCAAAAATGCGAAAGTGGGTCACTTCCGGTTTGAGGCCGCTCCAAGCCTCGTAGGGGGTCTTATCCTTGACAAATCTATGGGGAGATCTGTTTTGGATGTATGATGCGTAGTTAAGTGCTTCGGCCCATAGTCTTTGTGGTAGTGACTTTGCATGCAACATGCAAGATGCCATCTCCTTTAGAGATATGTTTTTCCGCTCAACAACTCTGTTTTGCAGCGGAGTATAGGGAACTGTGTGCTGCAACTGAATCCATGCCTCATGGCAAAGATTATGGATCTCATGATTCACACTCTCCCCCGTTATCAGTTCAGAGGACTTTGATCTTCTTTCCGGACTGTGTCTCAACCAAGGCTTTGAAATCTTTGAGGTGTTGAAAGACCTCTGATTTTTACCTAAGAAAGTAGATCCAAGTAAAACGTGAGAAATCATCAACAAAAACGAGAACAAACCTCTCTTTGTTATTCGATGGATGCGGAAAAGGACCCATGAGGTCATTGTGGATCAGATCTAAGGTGCGGAAGCGCGCTGAGACTTTCCCTTGTTGAATTTCTCTTGAGGGTGTTTTCCGAGAACACATCCCTCACATACTCCCTTGGAGAAATGGATGTTTGGTAGACCATCAACTAATCTGTGCTTGCTAAGTTGTTGCATGTATCTGAAATTCAAATGTCCAAACCTTTTGTGCCATATCCTACTACTTTCATCAGCATGAGTAAGTAGTAAAGCATAATCAAGTTTAATGAATTCAAAAAATGTATACAATCTAGACTGATGATTTACCTCACTGGTAGCAACCCTGGAGTTGGTTTGCGTCGTAGATGTCCACGACATTTGGTGTGAATACGAATTTCTTTCTAGTGCCAGAAATTTTCATCTGATATACGGAGAGAAGGTTGACAGAAAGTTTGGGAACATGCAACACGTTCTCATAGCTTCCATTGGTGAGTTCAATCCTTCCTTTGCCGGTGACTTCGACATAAGAGTTGTCCCCCATAAGAATAGGAGGACCTTTGCATGAATCCAATGAAGAATAGACTGCTTCTGAGGCAACCTTGTGATGTGATGCTCCTGAATCTACGATCCAAGCATCGGGAGAGGAGTTGATGGCAATCAAGGCATGGCTAGAATTGTCTTTCTTGGAATTCAGATCTTCTGGCTTCTTCTTCTTTGCACCCTCAGGGATGCGATCTCCAAGGTTGTTTCGCTAAAGTATTTGAGACATCAGATCTATTCGTTTTTGCATGCATGCGGATTCTGAATGGAATCCTTCGTGACAGTACGTGCATTTCTCCACTTTTCTTCCCTTTTCCCCTTTGGATCCATAAGCATCGGTGAAGGGTTTTGTGTACCCTTCCTTCTTCGGATGTGCATGAGATTTTCGTTTATCTTTATCTTTAGATTTATGATATTTGTGGCTGCCATCATGCACAGTGAGTGCATGCACCCTTGGGCCTTTGATTGTGCCCATGTTGATGAGCTTGGTTTGCTCTTGTGTCAGGGATTCGATAAAGTCCTCAAGAGAAGGCATCTTCCAAGTGGATCCAGAGGTGAATATGACAGTATGGAATGTGGATATGAATACAAAGAATTCAGGACCAAGCTTGGAGAGAATGGTAAGAACCATTTGTTTCTCCTCTGCCGATTTATCAACCCCACAAGCTTTGAGTTGCGACAGTAAATCCTTGAATTTTGTAAAGAAATCTTGGATATTGTCGAAGCTTTTTGGAACCAATGTGAGAAGCTCCACCTCCAGCATGTGTCCCCTCATCTCATCCCGTTTGCCAAAGAGCCCTTCCAAGGTTTTCCAGCCTTCATTGGGAGTCTTACAGGAAGATATGTGAAAAAGGAGATCAAGAGAAATAAGACTGCAAATTGTTTTGAGTGCCTCATCCATGCGATTTAAGTACTTGGATTTTTCTATGGTTGATGTCGGCTCTGTATCTGTATTCATGGTTAACCTGTACAACCCTCTGGATCGAAGATGTATGGCTATTTTCTCCTTCCATGCAAAATAGTTGTAAGGTGTAAGAATGGATTCTTTTTGGAATTCCATCTTTCCGTTGTCTTCAATCTTTTGTACCTGCAAAAAACTTTGGTGTAGCTTTTGCTTAGCAGTCTGTCGGCTTTGATACCATGTAAATGTGTTGAACCTGCACATAATAGATCTAGCTAAACAATAATACACGCATTTGCAGAGAGAATTGGAGAAAGAAGAAGGAGAGAAAGAATGAAAGAATTTTCATTAACCGTTGTGAATAATGAATAATTTACAAATAATATACTCTGTATAGCTCAATGAGTTCGCACTGGAGGTGAACCAATGCACCATAGTGGTGGTCTAGAGTGATCTGGACACACACCAGCAGTTACGGGAGTGAACTGCTACCTATTCTAGTCTCTTAGGCAGTTACGGGAGTGAATTGCCACCTAATTGAGTTAACTAGTCAACTAGTCTTCAATTAATTGACTAAACAGTGAGTAGTGAGGAGTTAACTCGGGGAATCAAGGCTAATGTGCCAGTTTGGTGATGATCCCAAGGCAAGGTCGAATTAGCATGGTGATGATCCCAATGTTGCATGGTGATAAATCCAATGCAACATCTAAACTCAACTCAACTAGTCAAACTGAAGTGTCAACTGAAAGAGAATATTCTCTCCTAAAATATAGGAGACTGGATAATGACTAATTATGACTAATAAACAAGGAAAAACCTCAGGAAAAAGAAATCCTAGGTGTGTGTGAAGTAACTCCAACAACATACACCCAAACAAGCAAAATGCCAAAAAACCCAACCAAAACTTGGATCTCCTATCCAAGACTACCTGAAATCCCAAGTGATTCCTCACATCACCAAAATGACAATATTACAAACCCCCCAAAAAAGGAACATACTACATAGATTAGAAAATTTCTAAGAACATATGAGGGCCTTCTTGGTCCCCAACATATTGGTAGAATCCTATTTTCCCAGGAGACTGTAAGGGGGCCTATTTAGACAGTCTATATGCATATGTATTTTCTTCTCGGAACACAAGTTGAAAGAAGGTTGATTGGAAATGTTTTATAGGGTCCATAGTTCTGTCCTTCCAACACTCCAATGTAATCACATGAAGGCAACCTTTGCCTCGCAGCCAGTCGATGCCAATCCTGTAGTCGTCATGAACAAAGAGTTATGAGATGTTGCGAGTGTGAGAAGTGCCCAAGCTTCGAACAACTATGCTCTGGTGTTTGTCCCCGGACGCAAATAAAATACTAAATATAGATTTTGTTCTCATTGATCCAGATAAGTCCTCCTGCTCCACTAATAAGACCTGTAGCCACAGCCGCCCAATCAAACCATCCAGAAAAAGCCCTGACCCCAGGCCTATTTGGCCACCTCCTCGGCTTCTTTAATTTTGTAGAACTATAATGTGCACGTTGATTGAATATCCTAAGTAAATTCAATATTGGTATCATTGATGGTATTAGTGTATTGCTCAATAGGCCTTCTCTAGCTTTTAATTATTCTCCATGTAATATATTATAAGTGGTCACTACAAATTATTGCTCTTGTGATATATTTGTGCATATAAACCATTACACATGTTTAGATGGTTGAGTTGGATGCAACACATGCATTAATTTTCAAAGTATTGCAAGGTGCCCTTTGCATTACGACTACGACTAAAAAGCCATTCTCTTTGAATGGGGTGTTATTGTCATCACAATGAAGATACACTTGGTAATTGGACATCCAACCACCTGTCAACACCACTTTCAAGGAGGGTGCGTGGATGACAAGCTTCATAAATATGACAGTCGGGGTATTGAGGTGATTTATAGTTTGGAGTGTGTGGACAGAGCCATGGCCATATATTATGGTATATTCGACGAAGGAAGCAATCACCACAAAGGTTTTCAATCTGTCACCCTGTTAAATGCACAATTAATAATCAAAAGGACATAAGCGAGGGTGGTATTCTCCGACTGTCGGTCTTATATGGCCTGCTTGCCCTTGAGGCGTTATTCATACATGCTATGTTAGATGTTAGTGGCTAGCTCCTCGACCACCCTGACTTGTTTTGTTGGCTCTCTCTCCCTCCGAATGCCGAGGGTAAGGGAAAGGGGAAGGGTTTGCCGAGGTAGGGGCTCTTCATGGTAGGGTGGCGCTCTACGCGAAGGTTTGTCTCTATCAGCAAAAGAACTGGAGAAGGTTGCCACTGATACGCCTATTCGTGGAGATGAAAAGAGCAAATTACTAGCGAAGCCTGCTATGTAATCAGATTTGGATGATACCCTTGTATGGGGATGTCTAGTAGAATGGGTCATGGAAGAGGCAATGTTTCAGGGCAATATTGAGGTTCAGTCTAATGCCAAAGGCAAGGCCTCCATCAAGATGGATGACCACCCTCTTGAAGGATCCCAGAAGATTCAACCCTAGGACTGTACAACGCCCATGTAATTTCGTCTAGCGAAGGAGCATATGCAACTTATCTTTGAGGTAAGTGGGGAAGTTGCAGATTTGAGGTTCAAGGTGGCCCAGTTAGATGCCAAACTCACAATGATGTTGACTTTATGCTCCCGCTTCATGGGTCATCAACCTACCTAGGGTCTGGACTTCCAAGCCATGGTCATCCCAGGCCTGCCCATCCCTTTGCAACCAGGTTGTTCCCTCAGTCCACATGGAGGACAAGATATGGACAAGCTTCAAGCTAGTCATGGTTTAAATTCATAATCATGTAGTCTTAGTTTATGTTTTGTCCATCTTTTTGTTGCCTATAGTTTGCTCACCTTCTGAGTCTTTTATAGAACATCTACAACATTTTAGCCCCACAGGGGATGCTCACATTTTGAAATATGTCAAGGCTTGGGTTGGTTTCCATTACTGACAACCCAAATCCTGACAAACAATGTATGTGATCTCTTTGTCTATCTGAAGGTAATGCAATTTCTAACTTACAAAAAAAATGACTAAGAATCCATCCACCAACTCTCCAACCCATTCTCGAGAATATTAAAACTTTGATAAAAGACTACGACACATACTAACTACACTGTTCAATAAAAGATGTTACATTACCATAGTTAGCCCTACCTCTAAAACACCAAAGTGATAAGTTTACATGACTCACCCTTTCAATTTTAGATATAAAGAAGCCCCCAAGAACCTTAAACAAGTATTAGATCATCCCAAATCCATAATTAACAAAGATGATTGGAACCTACCTCCAAGGCAATAACAACTCCCTATTTGAAGCAAGCCTTATCTAGTTTGTTGCTACCTAAGTTATGATTATTGATATTTGTGCTTTTGGTTAGATGTAATAGAAAGTTATATTTTAATATTATTTATGGCTATATAAATAATCTTATCTAGTTTGTTGTTGCCTAAGGTATATAATCTTATCTAGTTTGTTGTTGCCTAAGGTATGCTTATTGATATTTTAAAGCAAAGTTATGATTATTGAGTTTGTGTTTTTGGTTGTCTATAATAGAAAGTTAACTTTAATATTATTTATGCCTTTACATGTTCCTTAGATATGTAATGCTTTTAATTTATAAATGGTAATTTTATGTTAGTGCTCTTACAAAGTTTTGATAGTGAAACTTTACTTAGCAATTCATTTTATTTAAAATTATTATTATTTAATATATATATTTTATTTATTTATATTAAAAATTATTGAAAATATTTTTATTAAAAAAATGAATTAGTTTCACCATATATATAACATGTAATAAACAACTACAAACTAAAAGATAATTATTTTTGTGTTAAAAAAAGTTTGATATTTCGATCGCTGACACCTTATAAACATAGATATCTTCATACTTTGTATTTCACTCAAGCTTTAGTACGCAAAATGAATGTCCCAATTCCAATAAAGCCTCTAATAAGATACAATATACAAGTGCACAAGGCCTTTAAAACCCATCCACCCATTTTCAAATAAAAAACAATTTGCAACATAATACAATGAAGGTTCTTGAAGTTACAACAAGAATGTTTGAAAAAACTAAAAAAAAATAATAAAAAACAAAGAAAACATGCAACTTACTTACACAACATATAAATTAACCAAAATTTATATCACACTAAAATTCAAATTAAAAATCTATCCACACTAAAATTCAAATTAAAAATCCAACTTATTAAGGTTAAAAAAATTAAATTTATTTATAAAACTCATTTTTAAATTTGTTCAATTAAAATAATATAAAAAACCATGAAAAACCATAATAAATGAAAAATTTCAAATAAAATATGAAAAACATGGAAAATAAAAATTTCAATTAAAACAATATGGAAAACACGGAAAATGAAAAACCATAATAAATGAAAAATTTCAAATAAAATATGAAAAACATGGAAAATAAAAATTTCAATTAAAACAATATGGAAAACACGGAAAATGAAGATATCAAATAAAATTAAAACAATATAGAAAACACACAAAATTAAAAATTTCTAAAACAATATAAAAAACATAAAAAAAAAACACGAAAAATAAAACAATTCTAAAACAATATAAAAAACACCGAAAATAAAACAATTCTAAAATAATATAAAAAACATGGAAAATGAAAATTTTTAAATAAAACAATAAAAATTATAAAAACATAGAAAATAAAAAATTCAAATAAAACAATACACAAAAATTAAAACACTTAAAATTCAAATAAATGATTTTTTTCAAATATCGAACTAGGTTTCCGAGCACTTGTGGTTCTCCCGTAGGTCGTCAGCCCTGTGGCCTCTTGCCCTCCACCATCCTTTGTCATTGTTGTTGTAGTCCTCCCTGCTGGCTCGACTGTTCAGAGTCAGTCCAGGTTCCAATGGCGGCTTCCCCCTCGCCCTCTTCACAACACGACGACGCCCCACCTGGTGCTACTGCTAGCCTCCCTCCATCGGCCTCGACTCCCTCTTCTGGGCCTCCCCTTCATGGATGCGCTCCCCTTGGTGCTCCGTCGACAACGACCTTAGGACCTCTCCCTTCGGTTCCGGCCCCCTCCTTCAAAGAGGTGACTTCACGCCAGGGAAATCCTTCCGGTTTGCATGCAGCGGTCCCTAAGGTTGCCTCTCGTCAGGGTCGCCCATCCGGGCTGCATGCAACAGTTCCAGAAGCTTTGACAGTCTCCATTCAAATGTCGCAGGAAGCCCTAACTCATGCTCGTCATTACAGCACGCACGCTCTAGTTTGCAGGTTTAACGGATACTGGCCCAATCTTCTGGATCTTCTCTCCTGGATCTCTTTCGAATGGTACCTGCTCTTAGAGGGAGAAGTCATTCCCTGCCCCTGTGCAAAAGGGTTTTTTGTGGTAGTTTTCGATTCTACAAGCGATAGAGACAAGGTGTTTAACTCTGGGCCATGGTTATGGGGCAGAGCAGGCCTATCCATGCAACTATGGACCCCTGCCTTCGACCCTTCCACAGACTGTATCTCTTTAGCTCCAGTCTGGGTGAGACTTCCATACTTGCCCCTGCATTTATGGGGGGATGAGTCTCTTCAATCGATTGGCAATGGCCTCAACAAGTTCCTCTGCAAAAGTCCAGACTCCAAGCCAACCCTCTCCACCTTCGCTCGAATCTGTGTTGAAATGGATTTCACCAAAGGTTTCCCAATTGAAATAATTCTTTAAGGCAAGGACTACTCAAGGAACCAAAAACTTAACTATGAGAATCTCAGTTTCAGGTGTAGGAACTGCTTCGAAACAGGGCACTTAGTCCGCAACTATGGAAAACCACCCAGGAAAAAAAGGTCATCCAAGAGCCAAAGACCCACCTGGTGGATGGGGGCACCAACGAAGCCACACTCTGAAAGCAAGGCCCATGGAGCGGCAGAAGAAGCAGAAGCTAAAGTCGAAATCAAACCCCCTGCTAAGGGGAAAGCTCAGGCATAAGCCATTCCCAAGTTGCCAACCCAGCCAGAACCCCAAATCTCACGCTGGGCAGACCTAGCTGACGAGGAAGACCCTCTAGGCCCGACGGAAAGTCAATCTATGGATCAAAGCACTGAATGGCGAACGGTGTCGAAAAAGAAAAAAAACTTCCAAGCTAGAAATGATGTAATGACGCGAAGCCGTTCAAACTCGCTGAAATAATATTGTTTTCCAATTTACAAGAAATTTTTTATCGATGTATCGAACCCAATGACATATCCACTGTAATTAATACAAAAATCCTATAACCATAACTGTCATATATATATTTAAAAAAAAATTAAAAAAATTAATAATAATAAACTCCCACCAATCTATAAGTAAACCACACCCCGTGCTCTCCTTTAAAACTATGTTTCTATGCTGATGCCGGGGCGGACTTTTATCCCTTTGTTACAGGGGACATTGTCGAATTATTCAACAAGAAGGCCAGAGTATACAACGCCCATCGTTGACATGGCGCACACGTAGGCCTCCGTAGACTCCACGAGGAGTCGTCACCGGGGGAGACGGTACCCCGGAGTGACATGCCGTTAAATCTTAAGATAAAATTAAAATCTTAAAATATAATTATAACAGTTAATAAATCATCAAAATAATAATAATGCTCTCTGCCAAAGAGCGAAGGGGCCAAAGCAAGAAAGGAAGGCATTCGTTAAAGCCAGCATATATCGCACACACAAATATTTTATTTTTGTTCTCGATAGAAGGCTGCAATAGCAGCAGCAGTGCGGACCAACGGACAGCAACCACAAGGTTGAGGGTTCAATTCTCAGGAAGTGGCCGAAAGACACAGGGACGACGGAGTGAGAAGTAGAGAGAGAGAAAGGAATCATTTGGACACTCAACAAGATGAGCGGGGAGCCGGTCTCGTCGTCCAGCGGTTATGGCCAACTCGATGCCCAGATTGAACAGCTTATGCAGTGCAAGCCCCTCTCAGAACAGGAGGCCAGTAGTTTAAGCCCTTAACCTTGCCGTTTTAAATCTATGCATTTCGTTTGAAGTTTCTGTTCGAGATCCATTTTTTTCAGAAGTTTCTGTTGCGAAACCTAGGTTTTATAAAGGTCTGTGAAAATGCTCCGTCCTTTTGCCGGGACGGTGCTTGTACGCCGTGTCGGTACACGGATCCGGCTGGATTCGAACCCCTGCTGGGTAGGTTTTCGGGTTGTTGGCGAAAATGCTTCGTGCGAATGGCTGTGTTAGAATCTGATCCGCTGTTCTTTATGGTGTTAGGGGTTTTTGAACCTTTTTTAACGGGAAATGGCGTTTTAATGGCCTGCAAACTGCGTTGTTCTCGCGCAATGCTTTGTGTTTACTGTTTCAGTTTGGTTAAGTATGAGACGGTGTAGTGTTCCGGAGCTCGATCCGTCATTTTCAAGAAAAACCAACCTAGGTGGAAACTTTGGGACGTATATACCGGGTGGTCCGACGACTGTAGTGGTTTATAGGTGTCTTGGATAAGTGTGTATCGATCCTTTCCTTGTCTGGTGATCTTGTGAATAGCCTTTCCAAACCTTGGGTTTTATCGGGTGCCTGGCATCTTTAGAGATTGTTTAGTCGTTTATACCATATACAGGTCTTGGATAAATGTGTAGGGATCTTGCTTCTGATCTTGTGATTAGTCTTCCGAAATCTTATCGATAGCAGGAAAACACTGTATAGTTCTCGATGCCCTTGATGTCTGGCAAGTAATAGAGGGCACGGGGTACTGGGTCGTCGATTGTCTTAAGTATTGTGTTTGCTGTGGTTCCCTCTTCCGTTCTGGTTTTTTTAAGAGGGTACAGATGATTAGAATAGGAATTTTTGGGGGAGCGCAGTACCCATTTGGTTTCGGCTGCTTTGGGAGGATCCAGGGCTCTTGTGATGGATATTATATTTGCTCCTCTTGCTGTATTACATGCTTGAACTTGGCTGTTAAGTGAGGAGAGCATATAATTTTTAATATACAAATTGTATGTTGAAGATTGTTGCAGCAAAATGCATAGCCTAGTATTAGCCCAGAGAAGCTGCAGCAAACATACAAAAGCAGAGGCAGGCATCCGTAGACAGTTAAATATTTGATTTTGAGAAAGATCATTTATCACCAGTACTCTAACCAAGTTAGGCATATCTCAACCCTCCATTTTTTTTGGTTGTATCATTGTTCAATTAAGTAAAAATTATAATGATCTTATGACGGCAAGTTCGGGGTATTGAAACACACTAGGGGAAATATTAGTAATAGAACTATGCACAAGATAGCCGTGGCAAAAGTTTCTGAGAAAAGGTGTAAACATGCGATTCTTATGTTTTTTGCTGTACAACAAATTATACTTGTCAAGAAATGCTTCCCTTATCACGTTGACAAACAATTATTGGCTTCCAAATTTTGATGTTTCAGCGTTCACACGTTTTCTTTCTTGTTTGTTCATGTGTTTGGCCTGCACACGTGGTCTTTGGGCTAAAGCTCATGTATAATATCATGTTCTTCGTTGTGAATTATGCAATGCTGCTACATATGAAAAGGGCATAAACTTGGATTCTTACACTTGTCTCTAAGGTAAGGTAGATGTGACTTTTTTCTGTTCTTAAAAGAATTCTCAATGGCTCTTTTATTTCCTTTCTTTCTATTTATTTCTTGCATTTTCTTTCAGATGTTTGTTGGATTTCTTTTGCATTAACACTTTTCTCAAGAATTAGTTTTTGGCTAGTGTGGAATTCAATGATTGTGACACATCGAAAAATGTGGTATCTTTGTCAACTCCATTCCAATGGCTCGTTTATTTCTTGCATTTTTTTTCAGATTTGTGTTGGATTTCTTTTTGAATTAACACTATTCTCAAGAATAAGTCTTTGCCTAGCGTGGAATTCAATGATTTTGACACATACATAGAAAAATGCAACATCTTTGTCAACTCCATATTTCATGATTACAATTTACAACACTTCGATGTGAGCATCATCTATCCACGTTATTACTTGAAATTTGCAATGCCATTGATGGCATGAAAGGAAAACATACTTGAGCCACAAAGATGGTTCAATTTAGAAGTTTGAGGAAGAGGAATGTCAAAGAACAATTCCTGCATGCTAAAATTATATTTATGTTAATTCATAAACCAGGAAGTTCTATGTGTCTTTAAAAAAAGGAAACAGTTTCGGAAGTTCACAAAAAATGGCTTCGATGTTGCTTTTAGATTAGATGTTGGTTTGTCTAAGACTGCCAAATAGTAGTCGAAAATAAAATCACTCGAAATTATGCATGGATTGTCAGTGGTTTTTCCATATTGCAAGTGACCCACCAAAACATTATATAAGAACTTCGAGTTTCTATTGGGATGCCATTTGCAACATTAAAAGCTAAGAGAGCCATGGTTTACAAGCATTTCTAAAATATATTTTGCGGATGTTTCATTTGTTTGATCATTAGTTCAAGCCATTATGTCTTTTGAAAATGACGTGTTGAGATTTGATCGTATAGCTTTATTAAGTGAGTCAGTTATCTATGATATCTGGGAATGTGGTTGGGTCCTTGGGATGATAATTTGTCAGAGCCTCTTGTGATTGAGTTCTATGAATTAATGATTAATCCATAAGATCATTGATATGCTCAGAAAGTAAATTGCTGAGATATAATTGTACAGTGTTATGAAACAATTCAGTTGTCTCTGTAGATGTCTGGTTATAACTCTATGATACAGTAAGGCATACCATTGAGATTGTTTGGGATAAGGTGCTGAAGTCATAAAGATGATATTCAGTATGTTTTCCCAGCATATTAGTAGATTATAATAATGGATTAAATTCTGTATTGAAGAAAACAGAGATTGTTTTTTAGAACATTTTTCTCATGGTTGCAGGTCAGAGGATTGTGTGAAAAGGCCAAGGAGATTCTCATGGAAGAAAGTAATGTGCAGGTATGTCCTTTGCTTTAGCTAACTTTGAAATAAAAATTATCATTAGCTTTCCTCTATGCCTTGAGGTGTTCAGTTTTATTTTGCATGCATGTACATAACAGTAAAAAATATACTCCTTTGGAATACAAAGCAGCAGAAATAGAACAATTAACAAATGAAATACATTTTACTGTTCAAAATTCTTTTAATCTGAAAATATGACGAAAAATCGAAATTGAAATTGAAACTCTATTAATGCCATCACCAGAAATGTTTGATAGGACTAAAATACAACTTAGCATTTAAGGTACACCGAATGAGGGAGTGCTTGCTGCATCCCTTTAGAAAAATGATCTAGACTACGTGTAAAATATTAAAATAGAATGAAAGAGAAGAGATGGGGAAGATGGCTAAATTATATCATTACAAAACAGTCACTCTGCTTTTGAAGTGTTCTCCTCAAACCCTACTATTTAGGGCCTATTAGTTATTCCACATAACTGGAATAAATAAGAAGTGGGGTGAGGACTAGCAAAGAGCTAGCCATCCTCTATGATATTGAAGTCAGCCAAGGCTTGGTGAAGAATCCTCTTATCAGTATAATCATATCTGTGGTGGAGTGAAAAGTTTTGCTTATCAATAGTACCACTTATTATTGTATTTTGTTTGACTGAAAGCCAGGTCTCATAAACATGCAAGATAATTCCTAATGGATATCCACTTTTTATCCTATTGTCATTTTAGTGACATTAATTGAATGCAAATGTTGTTGGAAAGTGGTTCCATAATCGTGAAATTTTTTCATTTTGCAAATTCAAATTGCTCTCTTGATGCTAGTTGAGGAAATATAATTGTAATCATGCACTTTATGAGCTGGTTTTTGTTCTGCAGATTCTAATTGCTCTCCTGATGTTAGTTGAGGAAGTATAATTGTAATCCTGTACTTTATAAAATGGTTTATAAGCTAGTCTATGTTTTCTGGAAACCATTCCAGTTGGTGCAAATTGTGTATTTGGTTCTGAAATGTCCAGCGTCTGGATGTTTCCAGACAGTCAAACTGCTGCACCAGTTTGTCTGTGTTACTGGAAGCTGCCAGAAACTGTTGGCAGTTTTGCACTTTTCTAGTTTTTTTTTTCTTTCTATATTCTTCTCTCTTTTCTAGGACTTAGTCCCTTGAGTAACCCTTTCGTACTTTCTTTTCTTTCATTTTCACTTGTATCTCTTTACCTTGTAGCTTTCCATAGTAGCCTTGGCACTCTCACATTATGTTTGTGACTTGCTGTATTTTCTAGATCCATTGTCTTATTCTTTTGGCTACCTCCCATTGACCTAGTCCCTGTGGACGTTAGTAAAGTTATCTTATCTTGAGAAAACTTGGACAAAGAAATCCTAAACTAACTATGGATGGTCTCACAAACCCTAACCAAACAATATAAAGCCCTGTTAACTCAGAAATTCTCAGAAAATAAATTTTATATTTGTCTTTTCCACAAAAATGCAGTCCAGCAGTGGAAACAACAGTCAGCAGGGTTTCTATTTTCCCAACAAATATCAAATCTTACTTGAAAGTTTTCTTCCCATTTCCTGAAATAGTTGCCTGGTGCTTCTCCCGTTTCCTACTGTTCTCTAAAAATTCTATTCCATGTTTCTTGTACTTTATGGACCTTTCCCATACTTGTTTCTTGAAATTAATTTCCTGCCATTTCCTATTTCCCATTTTCAGTTCTTGGGGACACTGGCTACAATACATTATGCTATTTGTATCGAACATGCTATCATTTGGTCTCCCTTTTGTGTTCAATGCTTAGATAGTATTGATGTGATCTTTGAGAGTGGTATTGATGTGATTGAGGTGAGAAGTCAGGTTTAATTTCTTTAGTGCATTTACACTAGAACTAGTTTGCTGAATGAGATAGAACCAGGAGAAGCTTGTTAAGATTCTTTGAATGTTTACAGATAAGATGAGAGGTTGCATATAAAGCCTTGTTATCTCCAAATATATTTTAGAAAAGAGACCTCGTACATCTGATTTTCACAGAAGTGGAACAATCCAATAGTGGAAAGAGCACTAAGCAGAGTTTTTTTTCTCACAACAAAGGACAGGTTTTACCTGAATTTCTTCCTATTACCAAAATTTGTTTCCTGGCATTGAAAGGCAGTTTAATGTGCAGTCAACTTGAAACTTCTGTAAATTGAATCACAGCCCTCCAATGAGTAGAGAGATGCAGCAAGGTTAACAGGTTTGATGAATTATAGAAATCTGTTAGATTTTAGGGAGAAATAAAAAAAGAGATATCTTTTCACAATGAACTCTACAGTACAAACAGATCAGCACCTTTTAAAACAAAAATTTGAAGTAGATAATACACTGAAACATATAAGAATGAATATGCTAGAGAACAGGCTTAGTCTAAAACTAATAAAAAACTGAAAATAACATTTCTGGACATAGATAAATCATAGAGGAAATAGATCTGAACTTTACCTTTATTAGAGCAGACAAAAATGTACCTTGATGTAGAATGCTGTCCTCTATAGTATGCTCAGAAAATCTGTTTAAAGATCATGGGCCAAAACCCCAAGGGTTTGACCTCCACCAAGATCTGAGTGGACTGTCTTGCCAAAGAGGACACAGGGCTGAAGCAAACAAATGATAGGGCTGATACAGAGATCAAAACAAATCAAACAGGACTGTCCACACTGAAACTGAAATGCTACAGCCAATTAAGGCTTGTCAAGCCCTACGCAAATCTGGTTATAAGATGCCAGCAACAAGAGATGACTGCCAGTGAGCAGTGGCAGCCTAAGTCACCAGACAC
>ML778603.1:115703-160965 GCA_009831015.1 Picea engelmannii | reverse complement strand
TTTTAAAACAAAAATCTGAAGTAGATAATACATTGAAACATATAAGACTGAATATGCTAGAGAACAGGCTTAGTCTAAAACTAATAAAAAACTGAAAATAACATTTTTGGACATAGATAAATCATAGAGATAATAGATCTGAACTTTACCTTTATTAGAGCAGACAAAAATGTACCTTGATGTTGAATGCTGTCCTCTATAGTATGCTCAAAAATTCTGTTTAAAGATCATGGGCCAAAACCCCAAGGGTTTGACCTCCACCAAGATCTGAGTGGACTGTCTTGCCAAATAGGACACAGGGTTGAAGCAAACAAATGATAGGGCTGATACAGAGATCAAAACAAATCAACCAGGACTGTCCACATTGAAACTGAAATGCTACAGCCAATTAGGGCTTGTCAAGCCCTACACAAATCTGGTTATAAGATGCCAGCAACAAGAGAAGACTGCCAGTAAGCAGTGGCAGCCTTATGGCACCCACCAACAACCTAGAATGAGGCAAGATGAGGGCCGCAACATGCACCTACAGCAACCCCACTAAGAAGCAACAAAAAAAGGGGCAGCGACATACTTAGGAGGTTTTTTCCCAGCAGAAGAAGAGGTCTGCGGTACCCCAACTCAACAAATCACACTAAAACAAAAGTTCCCAGCCAGCAAAAGAGAACAATGGAGGCCGCATCAAGAAGGACCGAGGTAGCCGCAACAAGCTCAAGCAAAATGAGATGAGTGTGTGTGAAAGAGGGAGGATGGGTTTCTTTTTATAGTTTTAGGAGAGGGTTAGGGTTTAAATTAAATCAATCAATAAATGACATTTTAATTAATATAAATATTAATTAAAAGTCAAATAAGTCAAAGTGACTTATATACCCCCAACATCACATCATGATCAAACAAGAAGGGAAACAAAACTGAGCAAGGGGGGTCTTCAAGTCAAAGATAAGGGGTCCTCTTCAATGGCAAAACATGTCCACACAAGACACATGGTAGCTTATAAAATTTTATGATCACTGCATAAGAGGAAACATTCATGATGTGGTCATGTCCATCTTCGTGGCTACTCCCAGGTCTCATGGACCATCTCGAGAGAGAGGAAGAAGATCACACATCATCACATCTTGGTACACAACCAAGAACTATCTGGTCCAAGACCAGGGTACCCCATAACACATCTGGGGGCCTTAGAACACATCTAGGGTCTTTCATCCACCAAGGTACAAGACCAAGGATCAACCCAAGCGTTTAAGCAAGGATTCCCTTGAACACAGGGGCCCTATAACACATCTAGGGACTTACATCAACAACTACTAAGAAACACATCCAAGGATCAATCCAAGCACCGAGCAAGGATTCCTTGTAACACATCTAGGGACTTACATCAACAACTACTAAGGAACACATCCAAGGATCAATCCAAACACCGAGCAAGGATTCCTTGTAACACATCTAGGGACTTACTGCTTGGTCCTTGACCAAGAACCCCAGTAATACACTAGGGGCCCACACTAGGGTCTTTTGCCATTGCTCAACCTTCTTGGTCCCAAACCAAGAATCCTAAGAGTGCACTGGGGGCCCTAGATCTCAGCTAGGGTCTTATGCCATCCTCTCAGAGAATTGCTCTTGCAGCTGCACTAATTTCAACAAAATCCTTTTAGAAGAGTTATACTATTTAAAAAATGCTTACCTGTGCTATGCTTGGTGGCATAGGATGAGTGCAATTGGATTGATTCTGATAGTCACAAAGGTAACTGCTGTTCTAACCTGTTGGCAGGTTTAATCTTCTTGACAATTGAAATGTAATATAAATTATAATTACAATAAAATCATTATTCCAGGATAAGATGAAAATAATTTATTTTGATGTACACCCTGCTCCTAATTTGTGAATCAGTGAACCAAAGTACCTAATTACTTCCAAAATGATCTGCGAATTGCACCAAGAGAAACGAGGTGCACTCTACAGCCCAGGTGGAAGAGATGTGTCCTGTCTGTGGGTAGGTAATGCTGATAAATTAATTTTTTTTTGTTGAGATCCGACTTATAATGTAAAAAGGAAAATAATGGAAAACCCACCATTGATTACCCTAATGTTAAAAAATTATAAAAATTACTAGCATAGATCCATCTGAATCCTGGATCTTATAAGCAGCGAGAGTCTTACACCCGGTTTTTGTTTGATCCCTCTTGTTGCTTTGTAGATCCAGGGTTAGCATGGATCTATCCTAGTCTTGCTGAAGTGTATTTGATACAAAGTGCTTTTCTCTTGAAATAAAAAATAATATTCTGGGATATAATAACCAAGATAACATATTTTCTTTATAGGTACAATCTTGCTCAATATATTATGGTAATCCAGCAAATAATGTAAAATTATAGTGTATCAATTCCTGGATTTCCATTTACAAATTCCTCTTTGGCTGCTGCATCAGATATCATTAACATTATTACTTAAATTAAGTATCACACTTTTATGGATTATTATTGCAATGCTATGTTCTTGATCAATTACATTTACATTGTTGAATGGCAACTGTTGTTATCTTCAAGGCTATTTAGATCTGTCCAATTGACCCAAGGTGACATTTGATTTTGATTTTTGTAGCTGGAGATAATGTGATTAAGGTGAACTAACTTAATGTGTCAAAAGTATGCGTGTTTTGCACTGCAACATGAATTAATGTAGGTAGAGAGAGAGATCTAACCAATGTCATATTGTTGTCTTTTTTTAACAGCCTGTCAAGTGCCCTGTTACAATCTGTGGCGACATACATGGTCAATTTCATGATCTTGCAGAGCTGTTCCGGATCGGTGGAAAGGTAGCTTCAACTTGCTTTTTGCCTTGTCTTTTACTCTCAAACATTGTGTATGGACAAAAATATGCAGAGTGAAGGCCAATGGCTGCATAATAATTACAAGATAGTGAAGGTAACAACTAGATTTATATACCTGGAAAGAATTCTGGAGTTGGAGTGCCTTGAGAGCTAAAACAGCATTGCTTGAAAGCTGCATTTATCTTAGAGATGCATGCTCCAAATTAATCTGAAATGCTAGCTATAACCTGCATATTGGTTTCATGCGGTTATTCCAAAGCATCCTGCAGGTTTTCCTATGACATGGATATTCAATAGTTTCTGTGTAATTTGTGTACAAAATTCTATTGCAAAATATCATTGCAGAAGTCCTGGAATGTAGATATTTTATTGTTTTTTTATGCAACTACTCAATGTAGTCACTATTGTGCCACCAATAACAATATCTCACTGACAACATACTGTGAATTCAAATTGTTAATGGTTTCTTTGTATACTTGGCTCCAGTACTTGCAAGTTCACCTATCAGCAGGCTTTTAGAACTTTGAAATAAAATTATAATTGCAATTTTTACGTTTAAGTGATAGTTTGTTCTATTATATGGCTTTTCTCTTGTACATTGCATGTCTTGTTTAATGTGTATCTTACTGAACCTTGAGCCCTAAAGAAAAAAATTGCTGTTATAATGTTTTTGATTATATTTATATAAGAAGCAATGTGTCCCTAGATTACTTCTTGTATTGCAAATAAAGAATCTTAGTCACGAATTAGGGTAAAGAGTAACATTATTTGTTAGACGAGTTTGTTCATGCTTTTAGCATGTGAATGAGCATGCAGCCGCTATTCAATGAAATGTTCTCTTAATGTGATGGCATGTGATGAATCATGGAATGTCATGTTAGGAGGTCCATTGAAGAAATGCATGGTCAATGAAAAGTTGAAAACTTAAATCTCTTCCAACTGGCCTAAGATGCTAAAGTTAGTGGTGATGGTGCTTGTGGGTAATGTGGAAGGGCAATGTCAACTGTGATAAGACCAATCTTGTAATGATATAATAGGTGTTTTAGAATTAGGGAAAGAAAACAAAAAAAATACCTTTTCAAAAATTTCTGTTAGCTAGATTAGCAAGAACACATTAAATCTAAATAGATCTGAACTTATAAAAAATTCTGAGTATGCAAGGTAGTTAGATCTGAATTAGAAAATCATTTCTGAGTATGCACAATAGTTAGATCTGAATTAAACAATAATTCTGAGTATGCAAATCAAAAGGAACTGAACCTATAGATCTAGGAACAATAGATCTGAATAGTATAGTTCTGAACCTAACAATATTTCTGAGTATTTAGAACATTAGATCTGAACCTAAACAATATCAAATAGATCTGAGTAATATCAAATAGATTTGAACTAAACAAAGTAGATGCAACTTACCTCTTGAGGATTTACCTTTGTATAATGAAGATAAGCTTAACATACATGAGGAATGATATGCCATTGAAGTTATGCATGAGAAACCCCACTCAAACCCAAATTCATAAATCAAAGGGTGAAGTAACAAGCAAGGGGTTAGGGGAGACAAAGAGGTTTTCTTAATGACAACACATGTTCATATGATTCTCAAGGTGACCAATTAACTTTATCATCACTGCATAAGGGGTACATTCCACAATGTGGTTATGCTCATCTTCATAATCTCTCCTAGGTCCTGTGGACCATCTTGAGAGAGAGGAAGAGGATCACACACCAACACATATTGGTATTACACCAAGATCTACTTGATCAAAGACCATGTTGCCCCATAACACATCTGGGGTCTTACCCACCAAGGTACAAGACCAAGGATCAACCCATGCTTTAGGCATGGGTACCCTGGAACACATCCAAGGATCAATCCAAGCTCAGGGCAAGGATTCCTTGTAACATATTCAGGGGCCCTAGAATACATCTAGGGTCTTACTACTAGGTCCCAGACCAAGAACCCCAGTCATCTACTGGGGGCCCACACACGGGTCTTTCTGCTTTGTCTCAGACCAAGAACCCTAGTTATCTACTTGGGGCCCTCACAAGGGTCTTTTGCCATGGCTTTTACTGCTTGGTCTCATACCAAGAAACCCCAGGAGTGTGTTGGGGGCTCTAGTTCACAACTAGGGTCTTATGCCAGGGAGAATGGCTCTTGCAACTGCATTAAATTCAACAAGGTGGTTGAGAGATTTTGACTTTTCGACATACAATTACCTTTTGACTCTGGATTTTTACTTGAATTTTGGACTGATCTATTTTATGTTTTATAGATAGGTAAGATAAGATACTTCTATTGATATGCAACAAATGGCCACAAAGGTTGGTCATTGAGACTGAAAAAATACATCCAACAAAGAACGGTACAGTTTGGGAGTGTGAAAGGCATCTCCTAGAACAAAAACCTTTTAAGCCTGCTCTTTGCATAGAAGTTTATCAAGGCAACCAATGTTTTAGGCAAACACAGTAGCAAACGCTACGTCACTTCTAGAGAAAAAGAAGCGCATTCTTCTTTCAACTTGTCTGACCAAAATTGTAAGTACTCTTACAACTTTGTCAATAACTGAAGATCATTTGTGCATGTTTTGTTTTGTAATCTGGTATGAGTTTTACTTACAAGTACCTGGACAAATTTGTTAATTTCAAAGTTACAGTTGTACACAGTGATGTGCACGTAGGGGATCAATGTCTTTGCAAAAACTTCTCTTGTTTTGTGCATGGTAACTGAAAATCCTGCAATCTGTTGCCATGTGTGCCACTGGAAATGTAGAATATGAAGATACATAGGTTCTTGTTGATAGGGACAATTTGGGGGCTAATATAAAAAGCTGAGTACTTTATATATATATATGTATGTATGTATGTATATTTTTTAAATTCTTAACTATTAAACCCATTCAAAATACACACGTCATAAAACAAATATATTAATATAACAATAAAAATATATTATAAAAAGAGTTCTCTGAATCTGTCCCTTGAGTAGGGCCTCTTAACTTCTCATGTGGGACTCCGAAGAAGATGAGTTGGATTCCCCTGAAACCAAAAAGGTCATCGAGTCAAATATATCATGAATGGGAATGCATTGTTCTAGAAAATAACATAGAACTTTTGTCAATAGACAGACTTAGAGAATAGGAGAACCCGAATTTTCGGTTTCATAGGAACTATCCCTTGGGCGTGCTTTGTTTTTCGCTCTGCAAGTGACACTCCTTGCTTGTGGAGCGGCCTACCCTAACAATAATAATCACAACTGAGCAGGCATCGAGCCCCGTAACTCATAACCCAACGCTCTTCTTATGTAATATGTGTCAACCTGTAACCCTGCCAGTGTGCTTCATTGGAACCTGTAATTTGTGTTGACCCGTAACCCTGCCAGCATGCTTCATGGGAATGGTGGGGGTGAGGACCGTCTTATTCTCAGTTAACCTGGTGGATCCTAGGCGGAACCCGATGGATCCGGATCCGAATCCATATCTGATCCGGGGATTCGCGGATCCAGCCTCACGGATCCGGATGATGAAATTGCTAAGAAAACGTACAAATAACAAAATAATTGTAAAATTCTCATTTATCTAGATCTTAGTCATCGGATTCGGCGAACTTCAAGGACAAAATTCGAAATTCGCTGAATATGAAGAGAAATTGAATAAAGTCATTGAAGTTCGCGAACTTGAAAACAAATTGAAAATGTTAGGTGGAAGTCAACCTTGAATAAATTCAGCATCTTTTTGGAGGGTTAAAAGATTACTTCATCCTCCCTCCGCATCTGGTATCTTTCCTTCCACTTGATGCCACACTCCAAAGTCCAATCCTCCAAGTGTGCGACAAGCAGTTTCATTCCTGAACGTTGAAATCCGAATGCCAGTTAAACAGTCTACTGTACATGGACATAATTAAGGAGCGAGGTTCATTCTCCAGTGACCATAGGGTTAGGTGACGACTGGGAACATAGGGTTAAGGTTCGGACTTCGATGACGGTAGTGGCCTGCTATTTTCTTTTGTATTTATTACTACTCTATTGTTAAGGTTAGATAGCAGTCATGGCCGTATTTTCTTTTGTAGTTTATTACTACTATAAATTAAAATTAAAAGTATGTTTATATTTTATTATTACTTATATTTTTAATTTTATATATTGTATTTTATTATTAAGTATATTTTATATTTTATTATTAGGTATACTTTATAATTTTTTAATTACCTATATTTTTAAATTTTGTTTTTATTTCCATTTAAATATCTAATTTCATTTCTATTTCAATGTTATTTACATTTATTTTTATATCTATCATATTTTATAATATATATTTTTTAATTTTCAAATTTTATAATCAGCCGAATTTAAAACCGAATTTTATTACTAAAATTTTTAGTGTCGAATTTTTTTCAAACTTCAAGGTCACTGAACTCGAACCAGGTGACTATGATCTAGATGGGCTTATTTGTCTATTTGCATTTGTGCTACCCTAATTTCTGTAAACTCCATTGGTTTGATAAAATAATAAGGGCCCTTGAGCTAAGTTACAGAATCAACCCTCTCCCTGTATCTTTGCAGATATGGTCTGTATGGATTCTGTGCCATATCATTCTTTTTATGCTAAGTGTTTATATTAATGCCTACCAAGTAAATACAAGGTCTAATCTAGTATTCAGGATTACAAAATCGGAGTTGCTCTACCATGGAAGCCAGAGTAACCCAATAAACAAAGGACTTCTTATAAAAACTGGTACAGCTTACTCATAAAACAACACAGAATAAATAACATAAGAGGTTAGCAAACATAGAAAATGCTTGATTACGAAATCAGAGTTTCTTTCTACCATGGAGGCCGGAATGCCCTAAACAAAGGACTTCCTATCGTCAAGCCACTTACAAAAAGTGGTACAGACAACCTCATAAAACAACACACAATAAATAACATAAGAGTTCTGCGAATGTAGACAATGCTTGATTACAAAATGAGAGTTTCTCTACTATGGAGGCCAGCGTGCTCTAAACAAAGGATTTCATATTATTGAGCCACTTACAAAAAATGGTACAGCCAACCACATAAAACAACGCAGAATAACTAACATAAGAGATCCTCAAATGTAGACTATGCTTGAAAAGAAATTTGATGGTTGCCTGGGGAGAACCTCCATCAACTTGTATGTTTTCTTTTATTCTTGGTTTTCTGCTTCCTGTGCTCTTCTTCCACTGTGGGGTCGACAGATACCGACTTGGAGGAGCTGCTCCTTGTACCTCTGTTTTCCAGGCTTCTCAAGTCCTCCTGCATCTGCTGAGACAAAGACTTCTCAGTCTCTTTTGCTCAGTGGCCTTGTAATCAAGTTCTTGCACAACTGCTGCAACGTCTGGTTCACAGTCATTGTATGCACTGGCCTCTTATCAGGTTTTAAACAGTATAGTCACGAAATTGCTTCACTTGCATGCTTTCTCAAGTGTAGCCTGCTTACAGATTGTTGTGGGAGAAGATGGGTAATGGGCAGTTAGCTCCTTGTAATTGAAGAGTTTTACCCGTCCAACTTAGGCGTTGACTTTTCACTCACTGCCATCATTTGAGGCTATCCATACAGATTTGACCTGAGTGTCAGCAAGGCTGACCTTCTCTTTTGTTCCGATCTTATTACTTGAGGCAGAGGATTCAATTCCTTTCTGCCATGCCCCATTGTTGCCAATGAGCTTGGTCTTGGCCTTTTTGCCAAACTGTTATAAGTGTACTGAATGCCATGGTTATATTTTTTTCCAAGGAAAACCTTGTTAGTGTGCCTCGCCCAGCTTAGACTAGTGTACCTCACCCAGGGGGATTCAAACTGGGCACTTTCCAGCATGGTACTAGCCAAATGTCTAGCTATATTGTTAACAACTGGTTGACCTAACTGCTTGGGCTAAGCTTATTATAGTTATATGTACTTTCTCTCTCTATTTTTTTTATATGTATATTATTAGTCACACACACACACACATTATGTATTTTATATATTTCTCCGTATGTAAAATTTTCTAAAATCTATTGTATCTGTTTCTTGGTATCATAACTCCAAATGAAACCTATTCTTTCTTCTAACTTTTTTTCCTCATATTTCTGATTTAGAAATAATTAATAATTATGCATAAGATCTGGTATGATTGTCTTTTTCATTCTTTCTTTCTTTTAAATCGATCTTGTTGCTCGATTCCCTTGAAAATCCACTTTAGGATGCCAAGCCAAGATTCTTATCAAGGTAATAAGCCAGGATAGTTCATGCAAGCTCATGTAGATTTAATCCCTTCTAATATCATTTCCTCTTTCCAGATTAATGGACAATTCTCCACCATGGTGAAATATGGTTTATACTCCTTTTCCATTTGAAGAGTCTTTTTATTAAATACTTTCTATCTGTATTCTGGTGCCTTTCTGCCCTCACGCTTACGCTCAAGTGTCTTCATAGAGTTGATAGGAAGTTGAGAAGGTAAACAGTTCCAGATTCTATCAGAAGATAGCTTGGTTTCAACTACTGCCTCCAATCCAATTTGTGGTCTGCATTATTTGTAGTTTGCCTTTGGACTTATTTGCTTTTACTTTTCATAACTAAGCGAGAAATTTTGCCATTGCTTATAGAGTAATAACTTTATCTTTGATTCTTATGCTGTTTTCCATGGCCTGGATTACTTCAACGGGCACGCTTTCCTCCTGTGTATTTGTGTCTTGTCACTGCTTTCTGGACAGTATATATATTTTTGGCCATTTACAGAATGAAATCTACCATCAAAGCCCTCTAAGTGCTGAGTGAATAAATATTAACTTCAGAGGAGAAATAGTAGCCGTTCTAAACTGTCTGTCTCATACGTATCAAAATACAAACCAAGGGTTAAGATTTTTTAATGTTTAAGCTCTACCATAAATGCCATTCATATGAACCATTTTGTGAATCTTATTATATTTGCTTAACACAGAGAATGCCAATATCAAGTTATAATATATCTACATGCCTAAATATATCAAGTACCATAAATGACGTTCAAGTACCTTGTTGGATGCAAACTTTTATTTTTTTTCTCCTTTTTGGGTTACTGTCCCCCTTATTTTAATAACCATATGACCCAGTTTCTAGCATAGCATCTTATGTCGAATAGTTCTGAGAAATTGAAATGTTTGTATCCTTTTTCCTTCTCTCACCCTGTCATTTCCTTTCTGGATGTCTGTTTAATTAGCTTTTGTTCGTCTAGACGTTTCATTGTTTCTAAACAATTAAAGCAAGATGATTTACAGCCACCAACAATCATTTTGAGTGTGATAACTCACTTTGAACTTGTTCTTTTTGTAGTGTCCAGATACGAATTATTTGTTCATGGGCGACTATGTTGACCGGGGATACTATTCAGTTGAGACTGTCACTGTAAGTAGGGCATTCTCTGATACCAATCAACTTGTTCATTGTTTTCTGTTGCAGTGGTTATGGCTTGTGTTTTTCTGATTGATTTAATTAAAAAGTTATACTTGCATGGTAGCTCTTTTGCTTAATTTTGTACAAACATAGCATTTTGCAAGGTTAAACTATTCTCGTGCAAGTTGCAACTTCCACACTTTTCAATCCCAAAATATATGCCCTTTCTCACTGGTCAAATATAGTGAGGACCCGATCTTGGATTTAATATCTACACTACCCTTTTTCCGTACTGGAAATAACAGCTAAGGTTAGCCTGATTATAGCAAGTTGGACAGTAAGTTATAACTGATAGAGTGCATGCTCAAAAGAGTGGTGGTGGGATAATATAATTATTCTAGATGTTCAGGCATACATTTATTCTGTTTAGGCATCATACAGAATACTGTCCAAGAGAGTTCGGTGATGGCCATATTTGTCCAGAGATCATCTCCAAGCTTATTTATTACCTATGTGGATTGCAGTTACAAAGTGGTCAGAGTGAGAGAGGTATCCCTTCTTGGCTCTTTGCTCTCTAGGGGCTTGTTCTTTGTAGTCGTCAGACTGGAATAATGTTGGTTTTATGCTTTTTGAAATATTGGGGTTTTCAATTTATCATCTCCCCTGCTGTAGATTTTTGTTGAATTCTCCTTGTCTTCTCTCTCCTAGGGTAGAGATTAGTACTGTGATCATGGAGGATATTTAGAGGTAGTTTTGTTTAAATGGCTTTGCTCCCCCCTTCTAGGCTGCTCTAGGTGCATTCTACAGTCCATTATGAGTGAGATGTGTCATGTGTAACACATATAAATCAAAATGAAAGTTTTTTAAGGTCTGTAATATAAGAAAAAGAAAAAAAGCAGACCATTACTCTACTGTGTGTATCTAATAATAATAATAAAATAAACCAGCTTAGATCCATCTTAACCCCGGATCTTTTAAGTACCCATAGGTTTTGTGTTTCAGTTTCTTTTTAATTCCTCTTGGTGCTTAATAGATCCGGGGTTAATCCCTCTTGGTTTGTCTGCAGTATTGTTGGTTGCATGCCCTTAGGTTTCCCCTAAACCAATTTAGAATAGGTTCAAACTAGTTGTAAGTGCAGACAGACTGCAACGTCCCTAGGGAGGAAAGGATCTGCACTGTAACGTCCCCAGCCCCAAGCTGGGCCATGCTACACGAAAACCGACTTCTGTCACGATTGAATTTACGTTTTCCTTTGAATTTCTTTGAATTCTGCTCTTTATGGCTCTGATATCGCATTTTATTGTTTTCTGCTCTGATACCACAATGTGGCATCTCTGCTTTTGGTAAACTTTGCGAAGTAGCTCTGATATCATTTAATTAACTTAAGGTGCCCTGCATATGAACACACATGCAGTTCTACAACATATAGAAACCATGCATAAATATATACAGTTACAGAAAACAGATTAAATACAATGCACATAGTAAACAGCATGGAATTACACATAAGAACGGAAGGCTTCCTAGGCCAGACCAAGGTCTATCAAACAACAATTAATCTCAGGTCAAGGTGCCAACTGCTGCAACTAGCCTACAGCCTCTCATTTCCCACATCCCTGTTCCACCCCATGAAGTGTACCTGTTCTCTGCTCAACAGTCCTTCGGTTGTCCCACTTCCTTTTGGGGCTTCAGCAACAGGATGGACAGAAAGTCTCAGAGCCTAATTGCCCAGCGCACTGGCAACCAATTCTTGGCAGTTCTTTCACTAGAGAGATCCACTCACGGCCTTGACAACCCGCCTCTTCAGATGCACACTGGCCTGAGAACCCACCTTCGGCTCTAAAGATACCGATTTTCTTGGTATCAACTGCTTCCCGAGCTTCTCCGTACAGGTACCAGAATGGTGATGACAGCATACCCCTTGTAAGAGTGAATGAATGAATGCCCCGGAAGAAAAATGAGAATTTTTCCCCGAAATACACAAAGTTCTGAATTTTTCCCAAAATATTTGCATGTCCCCAACCTGACACTTGTCGATGAAAATTTTATGGGCTCCACTTGGTATACGTTTACCCATATTAAAAACTTAGGATAAGATATCTCATGATTAAGACTTTAGGAAATATTAATTTAATATTTCTTTGACTTAAGCCGGGGCTTAGCTCCTCATTCTAGACCCTTAGTCCCCCCTTTCCCTCTGGTGGGTTTCTAGCCTCAGGTTGGGGGTGACCTGCTGCTGAGAGTTTATGAGTATCAGAGTCTATGGCTAGGAGGAACGTCTGAAGTCAGCACGCAGTTGGTGATTTGCATAAAAGATAAGTGTTCTTATGTGTAATTGCATGCGGTTTACAATGTGTATTGTATTTAATCTGTTTGATGTAACTGTATATATTTATGCATGGTTTCTATATGCTGTAGAACTGCATGTGTGTTCATATGCATGGCACCTTAAGTTAATTAAATGGTATCAGAGCTACTTTGCAAAGTTTACCAGAAGCAGAGATGCCACATTGTGGTATCAGAGCAGAAAACAATAAAATGCGATATCAAAGCCGTAAAGAGCAGATTTGAAAGGAAATCGTAAATTCAGTCATGACATAAGTTGGTTCTCGTGTAGTGGCCCAGCTTGGGGCTGGGGATGTTACATGCACACTTTGTTTCTTACACAAAAGTTAGAAGCCAAGGAGCATTTCAGTTTTATGTCTGATTTATTATGTGATTAAAGGTGGTTGCTTTCATGTTTAAAAGATTTAGGAGGGGCTCACGTACCCTCTTTCATTACTCCAACTAGAGATATTGGCATTGCTTCTTAGAGGTGGTTGCCTTTAGGTGTTCATCTCTCTCAATTGATTTGGATTTTTTAAAGGATTGACTTTTTAAAATCCATTTTGCAGTACTTTTAAGTTTTAGGTAGGAATTGCTTGAGGCACTCCTTTGCTGTTATTACTTGTAGATGTGCTTGGAGTCCCAATGGTCTATTATGGTCATTTGTGGGCATTAAAATAACTTCTTTCTTTCTTAACTTAATTTTGGGAATCAAGAATTTGCAATTGTTTACAAAATATCAGTACTTACTGTTCAGGTGGAAGTCCTTTTTGTATGCTGTCATGTTTTGCTTAGTGCTTAGTTTTTCACCTAGTTGGTTGGCTCCTAAATCACTAGGACGAATTTTACTATTTAGCATCATCATTTTCAGGAGATTGGTTAATTGCAAGAACATGTTCCAGTGGCATTATTATCATTGAAACTTACATTCTAGAAGGCTTATGGGGAACACAATGATCTCCATAGGTACTTGCTTCTTGATGTTTTGGGAATATTGAAATGGATCCACATCCTTGTTTAGTGGTCATCACTCATTTATTTAGTTGTTACCTAACATAGGTCTGTTTCAAGTATAGGATTTCAACTAGAGTCTTCAATAGAAGACCGGTGTCTAGAAGTTTTTGAAACATTCTTAAAGGCTTTTGTAATGTTTTTCAAGTTTCATAAGCTTTTGGAAATGGAAATTTACTGTAAGGACTGCAATGATCACCACAGTTATTTTCTCCTTGCCATTTTTGGAATCTAAAAATAGTATGATATCCTTGTTTAGGGGCCATCACTCATTTATTTTGTTGTTATCCAACGTAGGTCTTCTTCAAGTATAGGATTTCAAGCATAGATATGAATAGAAGACTAGTATGTAGAAGTTTATGACACATTAGCTTTTACAAATATTATATTGGCTGATCCCAACTTAAAATTTTTGGATGAAATTTCAAGGGAATGACATTAGACAATAACAAATCTATCATAAAATGCCACTTGCTCAAATTCAGATCATACTATGCATCAAGGATCTCATACTATCCATCAAGGATCATTGCATTGATGAACTTCCTCACCTTTTGCCTTTGCTAGCTGTTTGCCGATGCACTCCTCGTCGTAGATTGATACCGAATGAGGTGGGATCATGCGTAAGATGGTCAGTGGTTGTAATTCTTGAGTGAAGTCTCTAATATGTTTACTCGTATGAAAATGAACTTCATTCTTCAATATTATTGGCATTAGATAGTGCTAGAGCTAACTTGAGTTAAAATAAAATATATGATACACATTTTTGGGACATTTCTATTTTTTTGTTGTGAATCTTTTCCACCATTTTTTATTTTAGCTTTTTTTTTGTCCTATATATTCACAACAAACACGAGTAAAACCAATATGTTCAAATTAATTCTCCTTACTAATCAATTCGTTGCAGCAAGCCATTTCGAGGCCGAGTTGAAATATTTTTTGCAGTTCCCTTGGGAATTAGGTGGTCCTAGAACTTACATGTTCTAACCTCATATCTCTAACCTACCAATTCATCTTTATGCCAATGAGCTTACTTCTTTTAAGAGAAGTTTGAAAGTGCATTGTCTTTTTTGAGAGAGTCCTTCTTTTCTTGGAGTCTTTTTTGAATTTGAACAATTGTTTCCATTATTTTGTTGTAGTGGCTTGTTTTGAGGCTTGAGTCAGAGTGTATTTTTTAGATCCCTTACTAATTTGGTGGTCGTAGAACTTGTTTGTTCTAAACCAACATCTCTAGCCACCAATTCTTATTTTATGCCATTGAGCTTACTTTCAGAGACCTTTTTCACTTGACTCCTTTTCAATTTGAACAATTGTTGCAAGTACTTTTTTCGTTTTCATTGTTTTTTTTTTGATATTTCTTTTACCCATAGATAAGTGCCACCTCTTTATTTACATTCGCATTACCATGTTATAAGCCACCACTAGAGGTGGAGGCTAAATGGGAAATTAAGGTAAGGTTGATTCATCTTATTGTCTCAAAGTTAACTAAGTAGAATCATGGGCACACAATTTTTTTATATGTCTTTTCCATCGCCAATGTTATAAACATGTTGATTGTCGTCTTTAATCTTCTTTCTAGAAATCTAACCAAATTGAGTTTTTGTGCATCCGCAATCTGCAAAAACCATATCTTTATACAAATCGGCAAAGCAAGTGTTCGTTTGAGATACTAGTCATTGATTAGTGGCCACATTAGTAACCTAGCTATTGCTTTGATTAGAGTAGTATTAACCAACCCTCCATGATGATCCATTCTCTCCTTAAACAACTCCAATTTCCAAGCTACCTTTTGTAATGAAAATCTTCCTCGTGCAGTTGAGGTGGCACTCCATCTCCCATGCTATGCCCATAGAATATTTTTATATATCTCATGCCTACATTTGGCAGTGAATGCTTACATTTGAAATGATTTTCTTAACGGTGAAGGTATTTGTATGCCATGTTATGCATTGTTCGTATTGTTGGCCAAGCATACATGCTTATTTCCTTTTGTTTATTTTGTGCAAGTAACATGGCATGGTACATCAAAAGGTAGCCTTAAAATATGAAGTAGTTGGGCTAAAGGAAAATATAGTGATGTTGGAGGTCACATCTTCATCCTTGATAGATTCCACATCCTTTTTATCAATTACTTTTAGAAAAGTTATTGACTTCCATTCTGCCACTAAGGTAAAAATGCTCTCATTCCAGTGCTACACAACATCTTTGCCATCAATCATTGTCTTCCCACCAAAGTTGGATATGGGTTTTTTGTAGGCATTTTTATAAATGGCAATATGCATAATTCTTATGTCTACTGTGGTCACAGATGTTGCCTGCATGTGACCAATAGGTTGTAGCTCCATTGATTGGCTAACGAGATTGAATAGCAAGGACTTAACAGTTGAGGCAAATTGAACCGTTCTCATATGTTTCAAGGGAGAATATTAACACTCGACTCCCAATCCATGAAAGTTTCGAAGATAGTTTGTCTGAGAATTTGTGTTGGCATGCTTGTGTTAACATTCTTATTCTATACATTTGTATAATGACAAAACTCAATCTTGTGCTTGGTCTTGGACACTCCTAATGTTGGTGCTCTGGTGTAGCTTCAAGAGAATGTTGAGAATGCTTGATTTAAAAACTTGCATCCCATTGAACATTACAATAATTCCTTTATTGGCAGTCAACTCTTTTAGTACTTTACTTTATTGGCAGTCAATCACAAAGGTTGTCTTGGATTTTTTGAGTTTTCATACACTTGAAGGGGAGGTTGCCTTTTTCTAATTTTATGAGTTTTGGTCAAACCATTGAGAACTGAAGTTGCATTTTGAAATCTAATTGATGTTCCTCTGTGATGTGTCTTATTTGAACTAATAAAGGTCCTCAATGTTCCTTGGAGACAATTCTTTGTCCTTGATTTGCAAGGAATGCCTCTTATAAGTTCATATAGTTCTCGTGTCTTTGATCCAAAAGATATGAAAAAGAAAGGTGACGACATTTGCAATGTTAGACTGTGAGTCCCTAGACAATCACAAAGTCTGAGATCACCTTCTTATGAGTTGTTATCCTTATCTAGTAATGAGGTATCATCCTTATCCACTGACGAGTTGTCAGTGAGATCTAGATGTAGGGGTGGTCAATTACATGCATTATAAATTGATATCATTGGATGGATACATGTGTTGAATATGGATTTTTTGCCAATTATTGTCTTGTGTTGTGCTTTGTCTATTTCTTACCATGGTATTAGAGCTTATTGAGTCCTAAGGGCCTGCTAGATCCATGGTAAATAATCCATGGAATAAAGGGCAAGTTAGAGCCATGATAGTGTTCCATGGGAGGCCATTGAAGAGCCAATGATGAAGCGATATTGATGCTATGAAATTGCTCCATGGTAGTGATCCATGAGAGAGAAGCCATGCTGCCTATGCCAACAGAACTTAGATCTACATCGTTTGGTATGCATAATGACAAAGACGATAAATGGTCATTACTCATCAAAAGATTTGCTAATTCTAAGGATTGTAGGCCTCACATGATTCATGAGATTTGTATGGCCGTGTTTTTTAAGGAACAAGTGTGAGATCTGGCGTAAATTGTATGAATTGATGGTGTGAAATTGATGTTGCAAACTTCTTCTAACAATATTTGGTAATTAGATYTAGTTTCCTAAAGTTAACAACTTAGATCTAAAATCTCTCTATTGAAATTTATTTCACAAGGATTTACAACTTAAGAAGTGTGTGCATAGTGATTATGAGATACGAGGCAAAGCTCATTCCGTGAAGGTGCAACATAAGGGTTTTAATATTCTTCTTAAGCTCATGAGGCCGCTTGTTCTGCAATAGGCACAACTCCACATGATCTTTTGAAAGGTTCCTCATTGAAATTAACTGAGCTCTTGCCTTGCTTATATTCTTTATTACATCTCTCTTCTCTAAATTTAAAGTAAGCAGGCTTCCTTCGATTGAGGAAATTGGTGGGTGATATTGAGGGTTTTGATTCTTCTCTACGCTTTATTCTATATATTATTCCTTTTCTCGATGGGGAGGATCGAGGGCTATGAGATCACTATCAACACGGGCAACACAAAGTCGTTCATGGTTGTAGCTTTGGAAAGTCCATTGCTTTATGTAATTGACCATAGGGGGATTGGAATTTACTCGTTGCATCAAGGTTTTGAGACTCTTTGCCCTCTCAATTGGGTTTGAATGGATTGTTTTTCTTTCAATTTTGGACAAAATCGAGGATCACTTTGGAGCTTCAAATTCTTTGAGCAACTTACAACCACATATTGATCAATACATGAGCACAAGGATAAATGATGATGATGTAAAGTCTTTTATATCCCATTGGCCAACTCAACGATGAAAAGAGTATTTGCCTCTTTTGCATTATTGCTGCAAAAATGGAGTTCGATTATTGCTTGTGGCGCACCTTCTGAGATTATATGAACTATGCAATCCAAAGGTGTGCAAGGTTTTTCTCAGGTAGACATCAGGAAGTATGCTTCCCTAGCTGGAGCAAGATTTGTTGCAAATTCTTCATCAATATCTCAAAGGCTATCTGTATATAATGTTTTGCCTCAAGCTTCCTTTTCTTTTGCGCCACTTTGCCTTGGGGTTTAAAACCATAGTCCCTCTGTAGTAAATTGGGGAGATCGTCCTTCTCGTAGTTTGACAATTCAAATCTCTAGCTAGTGAGAGATGGAACTTTCATCCAACATCCAACCCACACAACAAATGCCAATTGGCGCCAACTGTAAGAGAGGTAATTATTATTTTATGGTTTTCTTTATCCCACATGAGCAGGGTAGTAAAATACCTATATCTTCATATTGAAAGTTAATCTCTCCATATAACAAGGAATATGAGATAAAGTGAGTGTTAGCACATCGCTTGGCTTGTTGTAAGTAAACGTGTGGGGTATTATTTTCACAAACTATCTTATTTTTGAGGCAAAGACAATATTTTTTTCAAACAAAATGGAAGACTTGGGTGCTTTAATAGCATAGTTGGTAGTCGTATCATTGTAACCCCACACTTGTTGACTCTTTTTTAAATTAAGGAAATATGATGCATGAGAGGAGAAGCAAAAGAGGCCCAATATCTTTTGTAAGGAACTTGTGACTTTGAAAGTTAAAGCAAAGTATTAAGGTTGTGCACCAATAAAAATATTTAATAAAACATTTAATAAAAATATTCATTTTGGTGGCTGATGTGTCCTATACTTGCCTTGAAATTGAATAAAGGGGTCTAAGGACATTTGTGCTCATGTATGGTGGATGCGTATGATGCTTTGTGTCTCGTTTTGACATGTTGAAATCATACTTATAATTTGTCATACAACCATACACACATGGAGTAAAAGGCATAAAAACTTGATCATTTAACAAAGCAAGACATCATACACAAAGCATTGTGTAATCTCATGTAACATGAGGGCTTAGATTTTCTTGTGCAATCTTATTAGGTCATCCTCCCCTACTCCCTATGATTGATTCTCCTTCAATCAGTTAGGTGCCTCCACCATAATAGGTCTCTGAGTCTCCACCCTCCAGTCAAACACAGTGTCAATGTCATCCAAGGAAATGACATTCACATCAAGGGGTCTCTCACGCTATGTCACCCACAAGGGGAGATTGTAATAAATGTAGACCATATCATTATGGTGTTGATATTCTAAATTGGAGGACAACCATAAGAAATGCTAGAGCATCATGCAAACTTCAAAATGCATGTTAGGCATATTATAGGGTCATAGATTATAACAAAAACAAATTTGCTAACCTACCGTGCTTCTTTACATGTATTTTTTCAAATACACTCCAATTGTGCTTGCACCACAAAACGCTCCTTGTTTGGCTAAGAACCTTAATGACAAATTTACATAAGTGATGCTTTTCCACCATAATTTCTCTACCAATCATTCTAAGAGGGGTGCGATCAAAACACTTATTTGCCCCTCCTGAATTCAATGGAAGACATGACAAGTTCCATTCCTCTCAATCCTGAACTACTACAATAAAAATGATCAAAACAATCACATGTTAGGCTTTTGTAGGCATTATTTCACAAGTTCAACGAGTTTTTTTTAAAATCACAATGTTAATCATGATGTGTCAATTTTTTCAAAAAGGTAATTTTGGGGGGCAATTTATCGAGGAGGCTTAACCATCGCGAAAAATCACCACATCAACAATGTTTACAACACTTGAATATACATGTATCGTGATTCTAGCATTGATTAGTGATGTTGATCAATGTTGTATAACTCATTCTACAAAATATTCAAGTTTCGTGCCATGCTTTTTTGGCCTTTCTTCCATGTTAAGAAATAGACCAAGCACAACACAACACAAAAAATGGTGAAAAAGGATTTAAGCCATATTCAACACATGTATTCATCCAATGATATCAATTTATAGTACATGTTTCTAACCACCTCTAGATCTAGATCCAATTAATAACTCATCAATGCATAAGGATGATACCTCACCAGTAGATAAGGATGACAACTCATAAAAAGGTGATCTTGCACTTCATGATTTTTTAGGGAATCACACTCTAACATTCCCCCCCTCTCAATCACAAGTCTGAATAATTATAAAAGGCAACAACAACTAGTGCATAAATCATTACCATTTCAATCTTCAGTCCGTAACTTATGAACTCATTTTCAATGAAGATATGCCTTAAAAACCACCAAATCTAGATGTTGAATGGTTCATCTGAAATGAACTTTGAAAGAGACTAGAATTTTTGGAAGTGAACAACTGCCATGTATGAGCATTCCCCAGATAATTTGTCGACAGATAGGATCACCATTATGCTACCAGTGAACAAATAGGTTAACTAAAGAACTCTTTGAATTTAGATTGATTGATTGAAGTTTATAGAATTGTATATATCTTGTTGAGGAGACCAGTTGGCATGCTGGAATTTTGACTATTATCATTGCTATCCCCCCATCTTGTGTAAGGTGAAAATTATGTTGAAGGAAACCAAGCTTGAGCATTGGATTCTTCTCCAATAACTCCATTTTGTCTTTATCAATGTACTCCCCCCTTTGATGTGCAAGTGAGTATTTTTCTCATTTCATTTGTGTGCTCCCCCCGCCTTAAGGTACAAGGGAGTACCAATTGGAGTCAATTTTCAATTTGAATTAGAATGGGCCCCAATCATGCCCGAAATCAACATCTAGAATAATTGATTCAATTGCTTTTATAATTTCACCATTCAAATGTGTTTTTACAAGTGTCTGAACTAAACGGTAAGACTTGTGTGAAGTCTTGACTTGTTGATTCCATCGCCAAGAACTTATCCAACCATAATGGATTATTTCCTTTTTAGCCTTCTTCTTTTGACATTTATCTAAATGATGATTTGTCTTCCAATAATGAAGATAAGGATGGAGATCAAAACATCAATTCCCCATGTGACCAACTCGATGATAAAGTTGGCACTTGGCATTCTAATGTTGAATTGAAACAAGTGAAGTGAAATATCCTTGAAGTAATCTTGCACTGTAGATGTGGATTGGTTTGGAATAGTCACGAATATCAAAGGTAACTTCCTTATCATATATGATTCATGTTCTATGTTTGTTCTTGCATATTCTTCCCAAGGTCTAATGATAGGTTTGGAAAGATCATTATGTACTTGATTTTCTTCCATGCAGTCATGACACTTTTATTTTGTAACTTTAAAAGAAAATTCAAGTTTACTTTCATTGAAATTATTACTCATTGTTTCTTCTATTAACTCATCTTCAACAAAACTTATCCTCATCAATTCATTGTATAATTCCATCTCATGACTAGTTAAGGAATCATCAACCATATTTCTTGTTGCATTTTTATCAACATTTTCCATTAGATCATTTGTGTCATTAGTAGAATCAAGCATCTATATGAGGGTAATTAATTTAAGTTGAAGAGCTTTAATCAATTTATCCTTTAGATCAATTTGCTCATGAAGATCACTATCCCAATTATCCAATTCATATAAGGAGTTCTTTAATTTTTGAATTAACATTTTGCACATGCTTTCCTTCTTTACCCATTTTAGAATTGTCATGCTCGCTTGTCCTCACTCACTTGCACTTGTTTCTTTTATATCACACACGCTAGCTAGTTGTCAGCCTTAGGGTGTGGAGTACCATCGATCATTCACCCCAAATTGTGATTTTACAATGATTTGATTTTGATAAAAAAAATGACCTTATTAAAATTTCAAGCATGTCTTTATGACATTTTTCATACATGACTTTGAAAGAGTTTACAACTCTACCCTTTTTACAATTCAATGACTCAGCTTCAATTTTTTTTTAATTCAACTCTACCCTCGCTTATATTCTTTATTACATCCCTCTTCTCTACACAAATAGATTCACCCACCAATAGCCAACCCAATGTGTATACATGATCTTCTACAATGGTCATTACCTTCTCTTATAAAAATGGCATCGAGAATTGATAGCGAGCTACTAGATTGATCATTGTAGATGACTCATGTGATGAGATACGTTCATTATATATGTTATGTATTTTTGTATTGTGCTATCAATATCGACAATTAATGTTGGATGCATCATTTGGTATTTTATAGATCATTTTTTTTTCCAAAGAAAAACTCTAGGAAAATCCTTGACACTTTGCATTTCACAGATGGTATCTAGTGTAAACCAGTGGAAGTTGATTACGACACTTGACCCCATAGGGACATTGAGTGAGGCACATAGTAGAAGTAGCTAGCTCAAGGGATTGACCTCGAGATCTCTTAAATGAAGTTCAAGGCATTCAACACTCCTCTGTGAACTCTTGGGCACTTCCCATCTGTCAAGGATGGTATCTAGTGTAAAGTGAGTGAGTTAGACTTAGTATACCTTCACCTTGTTCGAGTGAAATCGGGGACATACATAGTGTGTTGAATTACTAGCAATGTCTCAGAAACAATAGCACTAAGCGATTGAGCTAACCCTTGGGGCTTCTTATACATCTTATATATTAGTCTTCTTCTTTTTAACAAAAACATATAGTTTGTATTATAAAAGGGGGCTGTAGCAGAGCTAAACCAGCCATAAGTTACAAAAATTCAAACTGCTTAGTAATGATCATCAAAACAAAGGGAATGAGGATCCTCAAATGATTGATGTCCTTCAAAATTTTAACAAAAAAGAGTCCTTCCTGCCTAGTTTGTATTCTGACATATGAGAAGAGAAAAAAGACATATTTACATTTCATGAACCTGATTAATGGAGTTTTAATTCAGTGTCCACTATAGCCTGTGGATCGTCTTGTTTGTTGAGAGCTAGTTGTGGGTTCAACGACTGCATTATCTCACAATAAGCATGGGATCCTTCTGAAGGAACTACTTCATACTGCCCATGCCTTTCAGGTCGACTGTTGTGCTTGTCCTTTCCCAGAGATCGAATTTGCTTTGTGTCTGTTAACTTTTTTGAGCACTATAGCCAATTCCTTATCTCACTTTTCTTCCCTATCTTGGAATGAGACTCCTGAAGTGTTACAATCTCATGCTGCTGTAACTTCATTTTTCCTTTAATTGCCTCCAATTCATAGCTCTGCTACAATTGCAAATGTGTAGGCTCTCGCGCCACTTGTTGTTGGTAGGCACCAGACATGTGGGGTTGAACCCTGTTGCGAGAGTGACGAGAATGCTAGAGAGGAAGAAAAGAGGGGAAAATGGAAATTGAGGAGCTCATTGCTCCCATTGTTTGAGTATCGACAAAATATAACAACGTGAATGAGACACTCGGATAGCCACACAAAAATCTTGTGAAGCACCAATGATGATGATGAGGAATGTTGGTACTGGGCGCTGAAAACTAGAGTGAGACAGACAAGACTGTCGAGAGGGGACGGATTTCCCATGGTTAGGTCGAGGGGGACTGAGATTCCCACATGCGACTTGAAGGAGAGGGGGAAGGGTTTTAAATGATATCATGTGGGGTAGGGAAGTAGACTGCCAGATGGTATGTGTTGCTCGTGGAGATGACACATGGCATGTGTTAAATAAGTAATCAACTTTGATGTGGCCAGAAGGTGTAGCAATGATGTGGGGAAGGGTCACATCACCCCCATATCAAATTTTTTTATTTAATAAACATTTTGCTCCTCCTTTATCCATAATACCAAATTTTTTATTTGATACATATTTTGCTTCTCCTTTATCCATAATACGTAAGGTAGAAAATGCATGGGTGATACTTCATTTTCCTTTAGGATTCCTTGATCGAGGTGTTTAGCATTCTTGGCTAAATAATTTGCTTCCCTATTTTGATGTCGTAGGATGTGAAAGTCATCCACAAAGCATAATTTTTACTCCTCTAGTTTGATCCTATGGTAAATTCTTTGCAGATTAGGATGGGAGCTGTGAGTGCTATGCCTCATGTCTTTTATAATCAATTCAGAGTTTCCAATGACGATAATACTCATATAGCTTTGTCTGCTTTTATCAAAGTTAGTCCCATGAACGCGACCAAAACTTCCGCTTGATTATTTGCCTTGTGTCCCGTTGCCCAAGTGAATCTATTGTTCTGGTTTCCATTGGGGTCATATATGACTCCCCTCCTGTTAGTTTTAGCTCATGAGGTGTTTCAGCATAGGCCCATGTGTCCTGGGCATGTTGATGGACACCTAAAATTGACGTAAATGAGCCCTAGTATTTCAGCCTAAGTCTAACTTAGGATTGCAACCAAATTTCATCTTTGAGTGGAATGTGGGGCCCAAGGAGAGAGGGTGCACCTTTGAAGGTGGCTTGCTAGTGGAGTGTGGGACCTTGTCCAAAGGGGGCACATCACCTAGTTGAGAGTGGGGTCCAACAACTCGGGCCTCAACCATTAAGGCCAAGGCTTGGCACACATCTCAAAGGGAATGGGGGCCTGCTAAGGAGATAAAAGGAGGCTGAGGGTGAGAAGACACACACTATTCTCATTTGTGAGGTTGAGTAAGTGAGAGCAAGAGGGATGCTTGGGCAAGAGAAGGCAGAGTGCTAGTAGCTGAGGCTGAGGGCAAGTTCTGGGCTAGTTTGGAGCATCCAATGGAGGTCAGATAAGGACCATTCTAGGCAGTCAAGGAGGCCGAACTCAGGTCCAAAATAGCAACATTCTAGAGGTCTATTTTTGGGGATTTTCTGCAAGTAGCAACAGGCCAAATCCGGGCCAAATACTTCAGTTAGCCAGGCTGTACCAACTAGCGGTTGTGCAAGCCGTACATGGCTGAAATAAGGTCGTACACTTGCTGGGCAGTACTGGGCGCATTGTACCTGGGTTGTACAACAATTTTGCTGAGCCGTTTTTAGTTGAGGAGTGAGAAAGGATGCTGGAAATTTCTATAAGAAATTTCTATTTTTTCTGCTGCTGTAACTTCTATTGGACGCCCACAATAAAGCCCCCTCTTAGCTGGTTTTCCCCACACTTGGGTTTCCAGGGTACTTCCTGTGTTGTCCAATTTATGTGTCTGATTTCTGTGTATGTTTTTGTTGTTATTTCTGGTTAATTAACTCAGCTGTAGGTAATTTTGCATAGTTTCTAGAATTATATCAGTTAGTATAATTTCTGTGTTTGCACAAATTATTAGAAATTACTTCATGTGTTGAGTTAAGGAAAAATCAACATGGTATTAGAGCACATCCTCCGAGTACAGAAAGAGCCTAGTGACTTGTTGTGCAGACTAGGAGGAGTAAATCAGCAAGTGGGATGTGTGACCAGGAAGTGTGTGTGTGGAAAACAGGGCAACGGACTCAAATGGCCAGTGTAGGCTTAAGGGGTTGAGGACATGCTGGATGAAGCCTCAAATTTCTGTTCTTGGAGGGAGCGTATCAGCTTGGTGCTGGAGGAGAATGGGCTGCTGGAATTTGCTGAAGGAAAAGTGGCAGCCCCAATTGATCCAGTACAACTAGTAGCCCATACCAAGAAGGATGTCAAGGCCAGGAGGATACTTGTGGATGGTGTCAAAGAGCACATCATTCCACATTTACCTAGCAAGAAGACAACAAAGGACATGTGGGAGGCCTTGGTAAAGTTGTACCAGTCCGACAACTAGATCATGAAGATGATGCTCAGAGAAAAGCTGAGAAGCATGAAGATGGCAAAGGGAGAGTCGGTGGTAACTTACCTCACAAATTTCACTCAGATAGGAGATGAATTTGCTGCATTGGGAGAGACCGTGGATGAGGTCGAGTTGGTGAGGACATCCTTGAATGGCTTCACCAAGCAGTGGGACATGTTTGTCTGAGGGGTGGTTGCACGGGAGAAACTCCTTGATTGGGAGAGGTTGTGGGACGACTTCACTGTTGTGGGACGACTTCACCCAGGAGGAGTTGCGAGTGGATGCATCTCAGGCTAGTTAGCCGAAGAGTGAGGAGGAGGAGAATGTGGCTCTTCATGCAAAGAAGAGTAGTGGAGCTGGAGGCTCCGGGGACATGGCCAAAGTGAGATGCTTTGCATGTCACAAAACTGGCCACTATGCCATGAAGTGTCCCAACAAGAAGAAGGAGTCAGAGGTAGCAACTACAACATCTATTGAGATGGATGCGTTTGCAGAGAAATTTGATGACGAATTTTCTTTGGTTGCCACTCTTTCTAGCAACAATAGATTGATTGAGTTTGAGGACAATGGGGCATGGTTTGTGGACAATGGGTCATCTTGCCATATGCTGGGAATGAGGTCGATGTTCCTTAGTGGTTTGGAGATGGGCTCATAGTGCCATGTGAAGAATGGGGCGCGCACCAGGCATGCAGTAAAGGGGGTTGGATGCGTCAGATTCTAGCTAGAGTCAGGAGTGTCTCTGGAGGTGGATGAGGTGATGTATGTGCCATAGTTGAAGGTCAACTTGCTCTGTATATCAGCTCTGGAGGATATGAGATATGAAGTAATGTTCGCTGATGAACATGTGCTCACACATGTAGAGGGAGCGGCCTTGGATGCAACAGTGACGCTTGGCATCATGCAAGGTATGATGTACATGGTGCTGACACAACTTGTAGGTGGGTCCGAGGGGATCTTGGATCATAGACCAGTGTCGAAGAAAGTTGGTATGACTTGACATTTATCAATGAGTAGAGTAGCACATCAAATTAGAGTGCAGCAAAAGTAGCAGGTGGATCTTTCGGTTCAGAGGGAGCAACTACAACAACAGAAACAGGTTTGATTGGATCAAAGATTGATCCTGGTGGAGACACCTCCCTCGTTAAGAGGGAGTGTTAGTTTTAGCTCATGAGGTGTCTCAACATAGGCCCATTTGTCTCGAGCATGCTGGTGGATACCTAAAATTGACCCAGATCAGCCTTAGTATTTCGGCCTAAGTCTGACTTAGGCTTGCAGCCAAATTTCATCTTTGAGTGGAATGTGGGGCCCAAGGAGAGAGGGCGCACCTCTGAAGGTGGCTGCTAGTGGAGTGTGGGACCCTGTCCAAAGGGGTGTGCACCACCTAGTGGAAAGTGGGGTCCAGCAACCCCAATCTCAGCCATTGAGGCCAAGCCTTGGCACACATCTCAAAGGGAATGGGGGGCTGCTAAGGAGATAAAAGGAGGCTGTGGGTGAGAGGACACACACTATTCTCATTTGTGAGGTTGAGCAAGTGAGAGCAAGAGGGGCACATGGGCAAGAGAAGGCAGTGTGCTAGCAGCTGAGGCAGAGGGCGAGTTCTGAGCTAGTTTGGAGCAGCCAATGGAGGTCAGATCAGGACCATTCTAGGCAGCCAAGGAGGCCGAACTCAGGTCTAAGATAACAGCATTCTACATGTTGAATCCTGGACATTTTCTGCAAGTAGCAGCAGGCCAAATCCGGGCCAAATACTTCAGCCAGCCAGGCCATACAGAGGCTGTACCAACCAGCTGCTGTACAGGCCGTACTGGGCTGAAGTTTTTCAGGTTGTACAGTCTGTACTAAGGCCGTACATTTGCTGGGCAGTACTGGGCGCATTGTACCTGGGCCGTACAACAATTTTGCTGGGCCGTTTTTAGCAGAGGAGTGAGAAAGGTTGCTGGAAATTTCTTATTTCCATTTTTTCCACGGCTGTAACTTATCTTGGATGCCCACGATAAAGCCCCCTCTTAGCTGGTTTTCCCCATACTGGGGTTTCCAGGGTACTTCCTGTGTTGCCCAATTTATGTGTGTGATTTCTGTGTATACTTCTGCTGTTATTTTTGGTTAATTAACTCAGCGGTAGGTAATTTTGCATAATTTCCAGAATTATATCAGCTAGTATAATTTCTGTGTTTGAGCAAATTATTGGCAGTTACTTTATGTGGCAATGTGATTATTTGATGTTGTCGTTGGTTTATATTTTAAAAAAGAAAAAAATGAATTTATTTTATATTTATAAGCCATAGTCTAAATGTTCTACAAAATGACTCTTTTTTGGAGATATATTCTGTGGACCTTTGCCTGAAATCTGGTGAGAAATTGTTAGATCCACAGATTTGAGTGATTATTTCTGTAGAATCTGGGTGCCCCAGGGGTTTTTCAGCTTGCTGAATCCATTTCTGCATTCAGAAATGGATTCTAAACAACAAAAAATAGTGATTTCGTGGAGATTTATGTCACCGGATTCCTGCGAAAAAAACCATTTCGTAGAACAGTTAGACAACGCCTATTTATAATGCTTGCGGTGGTTTATCGATTTTCTCTTGTATGTTTCCAATGTCTGGTCAAGACCCTCAATGATATTTTGCCCATGTTGATGTTTGTAACACTAGTATATTCACACCATAATGTGGAGGCTCACACTAGAAATACTTTTTCAATTTAAACTAATTATTTCGGAACTGGCAGTTCCATTTTGCAATTAATGTAAAATTTATCAATCGAAGGCAAAATTATATGTCGCTGATTGTAGCTATTGAGGCTATAGCATTGCCTGTGGCATTTTTTTAAATATAATTTGGGCTAGTGTTCTTTATGAAATGGCCCTACCTCATTGCTTTCATGTTTAAGGTAAACAAAAAGGTTTCAAAATTATAACCAAATAGGAAGGGTTGTGGGACATTGTTTAAATTAAGATCTAAGACGGGATAAAGAGATTGTTGTACGCAAAAGAACAAGGGCATGATAAATACTTCCGACTTGTTGGAGTCTTGTTCTTAAACGTGAGATTCCTTTGATTTATGGCATCTCTCATGATAGGAGTTCCCACTCAAGACTAATTTTGTCACTGCAAGGTGCATGAGTTGTGATACATAGAAATTGGTATGACACCTACAATCAATTCAATATCTACCGGCATTCCAATTATATCTATCTCATGGAACAAGAAACATGATCAAATAAATACTCATTTGGCAAAATACTCATGCCTTAAGTCAGAAAACAACAAAATATTGCCCAATGTTGTCATTCTGAAACAGATTGGAATCGTTTTGTCCCATAATTATGACTTTGCATGGAACTGAGATTGAATTGGTAAACAACTTGATCAAATAAAAAATACATAAAATATTTAATTTTAAATAAAAATATATATTCATTTACATCAACATAAATCAAAACCATTAAACATCAAATATGCTATGTTTGCTGATTTATCTTGTATGTAAGGGTGGAGATAGGCAAAACATCATTGGGATACAACTTTAACTTATAATATACATAAAATTAAAGTTCCGAGACAAATACATAAACAATGAGGCTCTAATTGGCATCAGAACACTCTAATCCAACTGTCGAATTAGAGATAACACTAGGTCCCACCATTTTTAAGCATTTAATCTAAAGTCTAAATTGGAAGTCTGGCTCATTAGATTGACTTAGTGGAGTCTAGGAATCTAAAGTTTGCCTTCCGTTGTTGAAAAGCTTCAATAGTTGCTACCATTTGATGTTTTATATCTGTTTTTGAAGCATTTACTCCAATGTCTAAATTTGAAGTCATGATTAATATGCCACCAAATTCTGAACCCCTTCCAATCTGTATAGCTCTGGATACAAACATCATCAGCTAGGTATTGCAGTGAGTTTTATTGGTAGCTGTTAGTCAGTTAATCAGTTCATTATTTTTCCAGGTAGAAAAATGTATTGAGTGTAACATATATGGTTTGCAACCAAGATGACAGATTTGACTGGTCATCGAGTCAATTACCATGTCAGTCAGAACTCGTGGCTGCATAGTTTGCCAACCTTGTTGTATTTTCTTTATTTAGATTCCCTTCGAAATATTTATTCAAGCTTGTGCAAATTGATGGCACACTCTGCAAGGATTCAAATAAGGGTCTTTCTAGGTTTAACTGAAATGACAGTATTGACATCGATTTACACCTTGATATGCAGCTTCTAGTGTCATTGAAGGTGCGGTATCCCCAGCGAATTACCATTCTTCGAGGAAATCATGAGAGTCGCCAGGTGTGTTATGTTCCATCTTTTCTTATTACTAAAAATTATCTTTCAGTAGAGAAAATTGATGTTATTTTTTGTCTCAGTTACAATGATTCATATGTATGTTTTTCGTCTTGAAAAACACCAGTCCCTTTGCCTAATGTTTGCTGATAGCCATGTTTTATAGATCACTGGTTTGGCTGGGTAACTTAATCGGGGTTATTATTGTTATTTTTGGAACAATTGCTGAAAAGCTTAGCTAAACTACTACCCCTTCTTCATCTTGTTGTATTGTCACAGATTACTCAAGTATATGGATTCTATGATGAGTGTTTACGGAAGTAAGTTCCACTCCAGACCAATACTTCTACTTTATTTCCTGGATTGGCAATTAATTTTTTAGTAATCTTTAGTTTGGGGCTTGGTGAAAATTATTTGGACAGGTATCATGTTATGGTTTGATAGTAGGTTTAATCACAAATGCTTGCTGAACTTATGGCTACCAAATGTATCTATTTTTGTTTGGATTCAACTGATTTGTTGCCACCAAATTGGTAACATGGTAATTTGCTATTCTCTTCTCAATTTTTGGTAGATTCTGTTATGATCCTTTTTTGCTGTCAATTATTTGCTACTCAATTCTTCACATTAGAGTGATTTGATTCCCAAGAGAAGGAGCTCAGGAATTTTCTTGCAAATTGTCTCTGATCAATCATAAATACGACAATTCAGAATTGTTTGCTTTTCACTGAAATACAATATTCCTATATGCTATTCATTCTTTGGACTCTAAAGTTATGCCGACACTTCACACACATAATGGTCTAAGACTATTACTGTAACAGTTGAGCTTTAGAAAACTGAGTTTTAGTTAATTTTAGGAGTTCATTGGATATGACATGCCACTGCATCTTTTGAATGTGCAGCTAAGTTACCTGAAATGGGCAAACAATCAGCGTTTTAAAAATGGAAATAGTTTCAGCATTTCAGAAATGTTCCTTCCTAAGATTTAAGAATGTAAGAAACAACTATATTATAACAATTTAACACGTGATATGGAAGGAAAGTCAGTTGTAGACCTTTTACCTTTAATATCTGCACAAAGGATAAGTCCAATCACCAAGCACAAATCCTAGGGCAACTTTAGGACACCACCCTTTATCACTTCGGTGGTTGTTCTTACTTTAGGCTGGCTCTCCTTCGGCACAAGGGGTATTCCCTAATAAGACTACAAATATGTCCTTGTGAAGCTAGATATAAAATCAGATTTGTAGAATGAAGATACTTCTAGATTTAGATAGTAAAGTGATGGTGGACTATCAAAACCAGTGTCTATCCATTGAGTGATGGAGTCAAGATCAGAGAACAAGAAGGATGAGAGCCCTTATGTAAGATGCACCATCACAACCATCAGATCACTGCCAAGTAATAACATGCAACTATTAACAATAGAGAAATCACCATATATGAAACCCTAGATGAAGTAGGTTGTGTATGACAGAGCCTTTCAATTGAATGATCAGCCAACAACATATTATCTCTTCAGATCTGATCTCACCATGAGATCAAAGAGCCAAAACATACCACACTTAATCTACTTTCTTAGTTACAACAGACTTCAAACATTGAATGAACCGCTATAACCAGAAAATTCCAGCAGCAAGTTATCCAAGCTTACATGAAGAGTTGGGGAGGATTTTACCTTTTAGCTCTAACGTCTTCTTATTGGAGCAATAATGCCCTTCTACGAAGATTATTTCAGCAGCAAAATACAATGGCAATCCTTGCAAAATTGTGGTAATCCATACAAGAGGAAGGAGAAATGGAAAAACCCTACATAGAGGTCGACTTTTAATTTCTTCCTTCCAAAAGATCTTCAACTAAGCTTAGATGAGAGCTCTCTTCCTTTTATAGAGCTCTATCAAGAGCTCTCTTCCTTTTATAGAGCCTATCATCTATCTATAGTAACAGATAATGGTTCTTGATTGTGACCTTACTGAAAGCATAGTCTATGATTAGATGCATTTCTTTAGAGTCTTTTTTGGGGATGACAAATGCATTAGATCCAAAAGGAGACACGCTAGGTTGAATGTGGACAGATTCCAATAAAGCGTGGAGTTGGCGTTCTATCATAGTAGCCTCATTAGGAGAAAGGTGATATGGTGGAGCATTAGGTAGTGAAGTGTCAAGGACCAAGTCCATAGAATGCTGACTAGAACGAGTGAGAAAGGCCATCCGGTCACAAAAATATGTTTAAAAACTCTTCAAGGAGAGGTTTGCATAGTTGGAGTGAGTTGTGCATCAGTATCGGTTTTAGTGGGGTGGACTAAACAAAGGGAAAGGCACTTTTGGAGGCCATCTTGACGCACAATAGCTTGTCCAAATAGAACAAAAAGATGCGGAGGGGCCATGGTGGAAGATTTCAGTTTGTAAATTTTGCCATCTTTGAACAACATATAAATTTTGGCATCATAAGTGGCACGGTGGTGATGTTGACAGGGAATACCCAAGAGCATATTTGAGCAATCTAGGGGGAGACATCATGGTCTTTTGTTTCATAGAAGGAACTTATGGCAAATTTGGTGGCACAACTTTTACTTACCTAGAGACAGGGCCCGTCTTTCTATATCAAGCCCAATTGATAGGGTGATGGATGATTAGTGGTGGGTAGTTAAAGATGAAAAACAAAGTGTTAGGAGACCAAACATTTTTGGTTTCCATTATTTGACAATTGTGGGTAAATAGGAGGTCTGTCGGGTTGGGTGGTTGAATCACATTGTCTTCCGTAGGAGATTGGGATCTATAACGATGGGCTTAAAAAGAGAAACAACTTTAGCATTTGGTGTAGAGGTAGTGGGTGCGATTGTCTCAAGGGACTCCACCGAGGAATTTGTAGTATATAATGTTTTTGTAAGACTAGCATTGGATAGCACGACACTCAAATAGTAGCATGGGTAGATATCTTGTGAAAGGTGCACTAACGTCTTGGAATGAGGAGTTGTTGAATCCTTCTCTTACAAGATCTTGAAAAAAACTGGCATGAGGAGTTGTTGAATCCTTAGGTGAGGGTTCATGGTGTGGAGTTATTGTGTTGGCCTTAGAGACTGGAAGGCGAATATCATAAAGCTTATGTTGGGACTATAGGGAGGGCGATTTGGTGGATAATAAGAAGAACAAGTATCCATGAAACTTCAATATGGGTGTTGGGCCAAAGTAGCTAGAAGCTGGCTACAAAATGTGTTGTAGCTGAGGGAATGTATCGTTGATGGCTAGTAAAAGAGAGGGAGTAGATCCTTGTTTGGGCTATAGAAGCCTAAAAGAGAAGGGATCCCTATAGGGAGGTGCAGAAGCCAAACAAGGCTTGGGATAAATTTTTGTATCTACAACAATATTGGCCTTGTGATTCGTCCATGATCCACCAAACTAGACTATGTAGCGACAAAACAAATGAGATGGATGCACAAATTAAAGAAAACTCTAGGTAAGGGTATCGAGTTTGGGAGAGCTATTTATGGGAAACCATTAGCTACAAGCTCGTGATCCTTGATCCGTGATTCTTGTCTTCCTTCTTAGATTTTTCCTGTGGAGAAAGATTTAGAAAAGTAGCAACATAGTGGTTGATCCTTGCTTTGTGCTGTAACATGTATGTGATCCCTTCTTTTCCATGCTCTACGTCTTGCTTCAATGTTTTGTGAATGTTACCAACAACCCTTTTTGTCATGTTTTGGGGATGTCAAGGGCCTAGGCAGCCATCTATTTGATTTAAATTTCACTACACAAATGTCAAGGGCCTAGGCAACCATCTCTTTGATTCACTATCTAACCATCTTACTGGGTGCCTTTTCTTTAAGCTTGTTCAAATTTCACCACTACATAGAAATGTCTCGAAGAAGGTCCACTTTTGTTCTTATAACAACCTCCAAGAGAGGGACAACCTAGGAGCATGTGCAAAGGCATAGATCCGTGTGCAAAGGCCACCAAACTCCTCAAACCACGGACCAACGACCTAGGAGAATGTGCATGAGGTTTGTGTGACAAACAAACTTGTTTGACAATTATAAGAATATCCAATATAAGTAGGATAGAATAAGGTAATCCATTTAGGATGAAATAATATTATATTGAGTAAAATGTATAAGAAGGAGATGCTTGATTACAATGACAATGGGGGCCATATATACCCATGCAGGGGTGCCCTTTCATTAATAGACACGTCTTTTCATTATGATGTATTAATTATTGTTTATTTATATTTATATATTTTATATATATATTTATGTTTGTTACATAGCCTTCCCCTTTAGAAATGCTTTGTCCTCAAAGCATATTTATGGAGAGGCTTATGTCTTCGTTCTAGCTTGCAATGTCTTTGCATGATTCTCTGTTTTTGGCGTTGTCAAGATTGACGATACGAGACGATCTGAGTGACGAAGAGTTGAGCAGAATTGTCGAACTATGGAATGGTTAGGTCATCCTAAATCAATCTTTTGCGGAACGTTGCTCTTCCACAATGAATTGTTATCATGAGACTTAATTGCGCTAGTATCAATATTTTTAGGACGATAAGTTAGTCGTTCTTGTCCTGAATGATATTGATATTTTGACTCGTTAAGATATTTGCTCTTATGATTTGGATGTCGATAAGGAGTTCTTGTAACATTATTTTCCTTATCATGTGTCTAGAGTTTTCTTGGTTTATTTTTGGGATATGATTTTCTTCTTTATACGTTGATGTTGCTTTCTTGATTCCTGGATTTACACTTGGAATTTTCATCATTTGTACTCCAATATATGAGTATTTTCTTTCTTTAGCTGGCTTGTCATCTTCCTGAGTTGTGATAATAACTGGATCGATATTTGTTCCTTTCTCCTCAAGTTGGATTCTTTCACTTGAAGACTTCGATACTTCCTCCTTGCTAAGTTGTTCTAACTTATCTTCCAACGACTTTTTATCATTCTTTATCTTCTTAATTTGTGTGAGTAAACTTTGATTATGAATCTTTAGGCGTGAGTTTTCTTCCTTATCTGATTTGTTGACTTTGTTCTTGTCTTCCTTCTTAGATTTTTCCTCTTTCAACATTATGATTTGTTCCAATAATCTTTGATTAAGGTTCTTTAAATGCAAGGTTTCTTCATCTTTTTTCAATAATTTCTTTCGGAGGTCCTGATTTTCTTGTTCCAATTTCTAAACACATTGTTTTTTATCCCTCGACTTCTTGATCTGTGTAAGTAGTTTTTGACTATGGTCTTTTAAGCGGGAAATTTCTTCGTTTTTTTTCCATGATAACTTTGTCAAATTCTTTTTGCATCCGTTGCATTGTTTTTTTATTTTCTTGAAGTATTACTTCTGAGATATTGTTAAAGTCTTGTGGTGTTACTGAATCTGGTTCCGATGTAGTGTCTTGTAAGGTTATCATCTTCTCCTCACGAGGAAATGTCACAACCTTTTTCTCCATGTTCAAGATGAAGGTACCTAGATTTTTAAACTAGGGTAGCCCGATAATGATGTCGATTTCTTCTTTATATATAGTTGTAGCATAGAATTGAGATATATTCATATTCATCAATTTTCACTTGTAACTCCTTAATTTGAAAAATATCTTTTTTTTCAATTATATTCGGCTCTGGAATGAATAATTGATTTGCCAAATCAATATTAATGTAAGTTTCCTTATAGTCCAAGCTGATAATGATGTTAACCTTTCTTCCTTGAATACTCCCCTTTAATGTAGAAAACCAGTAAGCTGAAATTGGATAACCTTCATAAAATAATATTCCTTTCGTCATTTTAACCTTGAGGACTTGTATAATTCCTTTAATTTATATATATATATATATATATATATATATATATATATATATATATTCTATTTTTTTTCCCTTTTAATATGGTATTGATGCCTTGGTTTCTTTTTAACTTCCGTTTTTGAACCGTTATAAACTTCCAATAATTTAATAAAAGTTCAATACTTTTTCACTTTACCTTTTTCTTTTATTGTATTCTTCACTTCACGAAATATTAATCCTTTTTTTTTTTACTTTTGACTTATTGGTCGGTGAAATGTACGGACAATGGCTGGACTAATGTGTAGTACGGATTTCAACACGGACGGGTAGTGCGCGACAGGGGATCCTACATCGACAGTATGATGTGACGGGAGGGTTTGGTGGCAAGGACAAAAGGCGGCTGTAATTTTCGTACAATTGTTGGATAGTAGAACGTAGACAAATGTACGAAAATGAAATCTTTAATTATTTCTAATCGGTGGTTGTACGGATACACAGCTGTACCGATGGGTACAATATTGTATCGATTTTTAAAACACTGCAACTGTAATGTAATCGTACAGTTATGACTTGGACAAGTACGGTTTGGAAATCACATGGTGACTGCCTTAAAAATCGTATGGATATGACAACAACAACCAATTGTGCAGTGTACGGATTCTGCAAAATTATTTTTTAATTGGTGAAGTACAACTGATAGGGTACAGATTCTGTAATTAATTAAATCTTCAATTGATTACAGTGAGAGATACTGGCTTCAATTCGATTTCATAATTTCTGGGTATTCTTTTAACATGCAACATAAATAATTTTCAGTTTTTCTTTACTTGCAGTGGAATATATATATATATATATATATATATTTTCCAATGGTATTTTTATTTTTCGTTCCTTGTAATTTTCTATAGCTTTCATATATTGTTGGCAGCAGTGGTGGTGTTTTTATTTAGATTGTTTCTGTTCTTCCAATCTACAGCGAAACAATTCTTTTTTTTCACAAAAATCTGTATGGTGAATGGCCAAGGGCCAGTTGTGGTCAAAATGACCAGACGATTAGAGAAACTTTGGAAAATGCGTGGTTGTGGCCAAGAGCCAATAATGATGCCAAGGGCATGGCCAAAGGCCAAAATCAGATTTTTCTCTGATACCACTGTGGAAAACAAACTTGTTTGACAATTATAAGAATATGACTCAATATCCAATTTAAGTAGGATAGAATAAGGTAATCCATTTAGGATGAAATAATATTATATTGAGTAAAATGTATAAGAAGGAGCTGCTTGATTACAATGACAATGAGGGCCATATATACCCACGCAGGGGTGCCCTTTCATTAATAGACATGTCTTTTCATTATGATGTATTAATTATTATTATTTAATGATTATTTATTTATATTTATATATTCTATATATATTTATGTTTGTTATAGAGTGGAATGCCCTCCAATACAAGTAGGAAGTGCCCTCAAGCCACATATCATGTGAACTTGTGTCAAATCATGGGCAAGAGAACAAGTATGCCCTAGAAAAATGTGTAGGTTTGACCATATATAAACATCAAATAACATCAAGGAAAGAGGGTGCCCGAGGGGAATGTGCATATGTGGAGCTTTCCTCAAGAAGACATCTCATCCTTCCAAATGATTCATTACAAATCCCAAGGTAAGTGCCATAGAAAGATTGCCAAAGGGCATTGAAACTCAAATAATCACACTCAATACTTAGGCACTCCTCAATTGATGGCTCATCCAACATGTGCAAGAATGATGTGGCATACCATGCAAACCAATGCATCACTTCAATGATCAATTAAGTCAAATAATGAACGATAATAGTTAAAGAAAACCATTAGTTGATGGGTGTTCCTCGCAATGCATGTCCCTCGATAATAGTCATGCTTGCAAGTCTCCAACATGTAGAGTGTTGATGCCACCAAGGTGATGATACATAAACAACTATCCATCTAAGCACCAACAAACACCTTGGCTCCAAAGCCAAAATTCTCCAAACATAGCTTGCTTGGGCATGGTCTTCAATTTCAACGAATTTGGAGTTAAATTGTTTTCTTAGGTATACAATTTTCCAGTGCAATGGAGGATGTTTTGCAGAGTTTTATTGGAGTTGCCTCAACCCTTGTTCCTTGAGGATGTTATTGATGATGTTTCATGCTTGGATGAGGGGTTGTCCTATGTTGATTTTAGAGAGGATGATTAAATCAACGCTATCTAGCAATGGATAGAACAAGCTTATGAAGATTCATGCCAATCTTGGCATAATTTCTGTGTTCTTATATGTTCTTATGGGCTCATTTCCATTTTCAACCAAGCACTATGGGAGATTCTAGCATATGTTTACTTGATTTTTGATGTTTCCTTGTTTTGGTTTGTGACCAAACAAAAGGGGAAATCCTATGGCCTTGATGAGATGATTTTATGGTTGCATTGGCTCCATGATTTCACCTATTTTTTGACATCTTCCTATGTTAGAGTAGGGTAGGATGAATAAGCTCTTGTGAATAGAGTATAAGTAGTTGTTTATTTCCATGTTTACTTTGGCATTTCGGCTTATTCGTTATTTACAAAGCCAATTGTTATTGAAGACTTTGTATTTTGGACAAGAACATTGTGAACTTTGTAATGCGGGGTTTTGGGTGAGAGTCTTGACCTATCCTACCACTCGTTTTCTCTCTTATGACATTCTAGTAGGTGTGTTGAAGATTTAAGGTTCCCATACACTCTCAAGTAGAGTGCATGCCCCCATATGGAGCCAATTGTTATCCCTCATATTGTATGAGGATTTTTCCAGGTTGAAGACCTTGTGCAAGTAGGCTGTGTTTGGAGAATTTTGGCTTTGGAGCTAAGGTGTTGGTTTGTGCTTTTAGATGGATAGTTGTTTAAGGATTCTCTTTTATGGCATATGTGTTTGGATTCAATATTACTGAAGACTAACACTAGAATATGCTAGCATCAAATGTGTCATTAAGCGCTGAATATGAGTAACCCTTTTCCTTTCTTTAGAAGAGTTTAATTGTGGTTCATTCCCCTTTTGAAATATTTGTGTTTATGGCTAGAAATGTCAACGAGTATCATTATTCCTAATTAAGAATTGGATCCCATTTACATTCTCTATTGATAAATACATCTTCGTGCATGTTTGGAATCTATCCTTAATTCAATTTTTCATTAGTTATTTTCTATATTAGTGGACAACAAGCATAGGTTGTTTATGGTTTGTTAATTCCAGTTGTACTCACTCCTAATCTCCTTCGAAAGAAGCTCATAATTATTTCCCTTCCTACTTTGTAATTGACTCCACTTGACCAATGGTTTGGGTCTTGGTCCACCGATCACTTTGTAAAAAGCTATATTACAAATTTTGTTTTGCTAAAGATTGACTCTTCATTTCACCTTGAGCTTCCATTGCATATCTTTGGCAATGCTATTTTAGGCATACCACCCTTGAGTCGGAGGAGAGTTGACCTAAAGTGAGAGAGGGTGCTATTGGGGTGATAATGGGCAGCCCCTCTTGTGCTTTAGGACTTTATCACAAGAAGTGAGGGTTTGGGTGGCAACACAACAAAAAATAAGAAGCAACTGTATTTTAAATTTTAACTGAGGTATAATACACAAAATAATTTTGTTGTCTTTATTAAAATGACATAGATGATGGGATTTAACATGCCTCTGGAAACTTATCACAACATTCATAAGGGCCAAACCTGCTCTTCTACTCTTTCACATACTTCTTAGTGGCTATGAGCCTCTCTTGCTTTACACATGCTACAACATTCAAATGAAAATCCCCCCAATTCCTTATCCTCCAGTGTATTTATGTTTTAGCTGCATTGACTAAGTTGTGTTATGCAAAACGTAATTGCTCTACCCTCATTGCATTGGCATGGTGCTCATCACGCATGCAAAGGCCCAAGTGTGGTACACACATAAGAAAGAGTGGGTCCATGTGGGTAAGGTGTGCTAAATCACGAGTATGACAACCCTTACAAAGTGCAATGATCTTTTACAAGGTGAATAATAATAACTGAGTAGCTAGAGGCCCTGTAAATCATGTATCTTGGTAGATCCATCTAAGAATGCTCGCATATGTACCGAGGACATAAATTCCCAACATGAGAGGAGAGATACCAACTTCGAAGGGGTAGTCGGTCGGAGCAATAAAACCAAGCACCTTGAGAATGGGGACTAAAAGAGGACATGCTATGAACGCCCAGCTGAGGGGATATGGGTAACCTCTAACCAACGATTGCACATAAAAAACACCCCATCATGTCCACATACAAAGAAAACCATCACACTTTGGGCACAACGAAGTGGTCACATCTTGCAAAAAAATATAAGGGTACACTTAAAAGAATTTGGGGTGTAACAGGTTGCACTTCTTGGAATGTATTTCTCAAGCATTCAACAATTGCGTTTGTGGCTTGTAGCACTACAGGTCTGGTTCAAGATTCTAATGGCAATTGTCTAAAGATCTGATGTATCATTCCAAAAGTTTTTCCACCAAAGACCTAGCAAGTGACAAGGGTTCAAGACTTGAGATGGAAGATGATAAAAAGATTATACAATTGAATAAATCAAACAAAATAGAGAAATTTAGTGAATTGATCAAGCCTTCAAAGGTACCTGGTAACATATTCTTCCCTTTGCGCATAACATTGATATAGGGAATTAATTTTGTGAGTGCCCCATAATCATGTAGTTGGGCAATGATGAGGCTTTGACTTTCTTGTTCAAGGAATCACTTGTCATTGGACGTCTTAAGTTCTCTATCAACTTCTCATCCTCATTAAACTTGGCTTTATCATAAAAATATTCTGGGTTTAAAGATTATCCCTTCGCGCACAGCACTGGCATAGGGGAATAGTTTTGTGAGTGCCCATAATCTTGTAGTTGGTCAATGAGGTGGCTTTGACTTTCGTGTTCAAGGAAGCAAGCACCTTGCATTGCATGTCTCAAGTCCTCTATCGACCTCTCATCCTCATTGAACTTGGTCTTATCATAAAAATACTTTGGGTTTAAAGAGTATGAGACATGTAAGATAAGATAAGATAAGATAATTTTATTAATGTCCAACAAATGACCACTAAAGTAGGTCAATGGGACTGACAAATACAAGTATGAGTACATTGTGGGAGTGCAATCATAACTCATAGATAATGTCGAAAATAATATAAAGAAAGAAACCTAAAGTAGTGTAGCTTCAAAAAGTATATAACTGTGAAAAGCGTATGGTGATCCAAAATATAAGTGAGTATGCCCAACTAAAAAGTCTCTCTCTCTCTCTCTCTCCACTGATGATGAGGTTGTCAAGGTCTCTCGGATCGGATGGTCAATGGCGAGGGCGGCAAATTGGACACTAGCTCGCTGTTGGAGTCCTAGGGACCATCAGGGGGTTCGATTGTATGACCTCGGGGGGGATGTAGGAGTGGGGGATACTCCTAGCATTCGAGGCCGAAAGAAAGAAACATTTGATAGACCTCTGGTAGCTCATCTAAATCTGAGAAGTGGTCTGATAGATGGGAGGCACCTTGCTCTGGATCCGTTTAGAGCTAATCCCTCTAACTCTTTGAGGATGTATGGTTTGATGTATCGTTTGACACCTTAGATCTGGTCTCGACGATAACAATCTATCTCCTCGAGGGGGAGGTTGAGGAGAGACTTAAGGTCTCACCAATCTACTGTCCATTGCACATTGGGACTTTGTGCACCGCTTGTTATTGCGATCTGATGGGTCAACATGAAAGCATGAGGTGGTCGTCATGGTCATCCCAAGGTGGGACGTGGCATGCAGGAATTGAGATATGTGGCTGAAGAGGTTGAAGATCTCCTTGATGAATAAAGGGCTAGGCATCTCTAGTCCCGATACCGGAAGAAAGTAGAGAGTGATCCCCTCGAGTCCCGCCTCTAATCTCATAGTAAATGGGGCACCTAAAGATGAGGTGTATCTTTGTCTTTGTCTCCTGTAAGTGGCACGTTTGGTAGATCCTATTAGATCATGGTGTATGGTGGTTCGTCTCAATTCGGAGTTGATGAGATCTGGCCCGAAGTTGACCTAAAGGAATCACGAGTGAGTGCATCCAATGCCTTCTTGTATAAGGGGGGCGAACAACGATGCTATCCCGTAGCTCCAAAAAGTGCTCGAGATAGAAGGACATATTCGAGCCTAGGCTTGTTGAAGGCGAGGTTCGAGTGACCTGAATGTGCAGCTTGTAGATGTCCTCTCTGATAGCCTAATTCAGTGCTTGTCTAGTTGACAAGAGATGGCACAATGTATCAAGGGAGAATCTGAACGGGGGAAGGTGCTCTGGGGATACAGTCATTGACTGGAGAAGTCGAGATGCCTTTGAGAACAAACCACGTGCACGACCTGAGGGGAGATCAAAAGCAAGAGCCTCCGAGGAGCAAAGAGCGAGGTAGGGGTATCTCTCTCTCCCGATGATAGAATCTTTGAAAGCTCTGGCTCTACGAAGGAAAGAAACCAAGCAAAAAATGACCTCGAGAAGAAATGGGCCGACATCGAACTCTGTCTTAATAATGGGTTGTGGAATCGTTCACTTGCAGGGGATGATACACTTGAGAAGTGAGGTCTAGACCCACTCCAACCCGACCTAGTTTATTTATAACAAGCTCAGTCCTAGATCTTCGAGCCATAAAGAAATGTGGCTCTGATACTCGCCCCCATGAGGTAGAGTTTTGATGAGATGTCCTGCTGACCCAGGAAGCACCATCTCTTGATGAGGGTCAGGGAACTGTACCTTTTACTGAGCCTAGGATGAAGGGCCTGCAACATACTAACATGCCCATGAATTCTACTCTTAGGTAAGTGTAGGTTGTGGTGATCTCGATTTCTTCTCCCCAGTAGTAGAAATGTAAGTCTTTAAGACCTCTTCGATGCATTGAAGATCAAAACCTTGGTTTTACCCAGGTTGATCATCAACTGTGGAAGTTCACAAAAGTTGGCTAGTGCATCGATCTGTCTCTGTAGGCCCTTAGGAGTGGAGGCTGACAAGACCAAGTCGTCGACGAATAAGAGCAGGGAGATCAACACCAGATCTAGAAGGTAACCATCCTCCTCTTGGATATGCTCATGGAGGAAAGACTCCAACTCATCAATATAGAACCCGAAGAGTGTCGACGAGAGAGGGCACCCTTGTTTTACCTCGATGGTACTTTGAATGAAGTCGGAAAGGCCATGAGATATCCTGAGACTGACTCATACAGCGTCATGATAGCCACTAGGAGGGTCTCAGATATGCAAATGTCGCGAAGCCTCTTGAATATTGTATCCCTCAGAATTACCTATCTCAATGCTTGTCAATAATGTCCCAAAGAGGCATATTTGGTTGCCTCATCTTGATATCTTCTTTTGATGGCCTCGTTGGTGAGAAACATCAACTCATAAATGTAACCCACAGTGGGGTAGTCCTCATCAATCATCCTAAAATTTCAAAGTTAATTGTCAAACATTCAAATCTTAAAATAAATTAAAAATGAAAATGAAGTGAAGTTTGACTTTGAACATTGAAAATGTTTCAAGTACCCTAGCACTTTGATAAGTGAATTTATCACAACAATAATCTCTTCAACATCTTTCTAGAAACCATCATTAAATATGAGCAATTATTTCAATGCCTTTGAGGGTTTCACCATGTTTAGATGCCATCCACTCGGCTCCCAAAAACATCCTCTTGAGAGTTGTCTTTTGGTCAAGCATGGATTGCAAGAGATGAAGTTTGTTGCAAATCTGGTCATTGTAGGACGAACAATTTCCTTGCAATCAATGTATATTTTCATGGTGCTAAGGACATTTGCGTGGTTGTATATGTATTTGGTTATGATTTTTTCCTCAAACACAACCTCTCATATTCGATCAATTTTACCAATGTCCTCGACCATTAAATCTATGCAATGTGCAACACAAGAGGTCCAAACTCCAGAATATGGAGGGGTTGTTGATGTTTTTACTTATACAACTAGCAGTTACAGTTCTTCTTTATTATTATAATCATTTAGCACATTAGTTGCATAAATAAGATCACTGAAAGAGAGGCACTCACAGAAACAATAGAGACACACAGATTATCATGGGAAACCCTCATGGGGGAGAAAACCCAACAAAAACTTCCTCAATATAGATAGACCAAAGACCGAGCAAAAGATCCTCCTCTACTCCGTTACTAGGAAGAGTAGTGCATGACTTAACCAAGAAATACCAAGAGATAGACCAAAAGCCCTCCTTGACGTCACCCCCCAGTTGCAGTAGGTTCCTCCAAGACTTGCGCACTTCTTCATAGCTGTAGAGCTAGTGTGGTGAGTGTGTCCAAATGAGGCATTGGCCTCTCTTATAAATAGTAGTCTGGCCAGCCTATAATTAGGTCTGGGCCGACTCGTCACTTTACCCTCTTAATTTACATTTAACTGTCAAGGCACAGTAAGGTTGACTTTTGCTAAGGCACAATAGGGCCTAATTAAATATAATATAATAATATTATTCAACTCTCTCCGGTAGAATATTCTTCGAAGTTACCATATTTCAACACTCCCCCTTAACAAGAAGGCTATTCTACTCACAACATTAATAACAACTGACTGGACTCAATACATCATCAAGAGGAGGGGACATCGTCATCAACATCGAGAACACTGTCGGTCATATCTATAGGCCATCTAAATTTTTTCTCATCATCAACATCAATAGAAACTGAACATCATCATCATTTGCAATGCAGAGCTGGATTAACATCATCATCATCAATAACATGAAGCTGGAACATCGACATCAACAACACGAAGTTCGAATAACAACATCATCAACAACATGAAGCTGGAACAATAACATCAACAACACAAAGCTGGAACAACATCATCATCATCAACATCATGAAGCTGGAACATCAACATCTATATGTGGCAACAGAATGAGGCAGGTGCATCAAAGACAACATCTGTGGTACTCTGACAGACCGTACTTATTGGACCTTCGAGATCTGCCCAGGAATCATAAGATTCCCTAGGATATAAAATCCTAACAAGCTACCACGTGGTACTCTGACAGAGCGCCCTTATTGGACCTTCGCGATCTACCCATGAATCATAAGATTCCCTAGGATATAAAATCCTAATTGAGCTACAACTACTGACCACAACTGACATATACATGCACAAGTACTTTGACAGACCGTCCTTACCGGACCTTCTGGATCTGTCCAGGGATGATCAGTCCCCTAGGATATAAAATCCTAACTGAGCTACCCACTGTTGGTTAGGACACCATAGTATCATCAACATCACTCCCCCTTTTGAGGGAGGTCCTTTCAGACTACACCAAGCTTGTCTCGGAAGTTCTCAAAATTCACATGAGACAGAGGCTTAATCAACACATCTACAACCTGCTCATATGTGCCAACATATTGGAGCTTTACAACTCCCTTCTGCACCATGTCATGAATTTAGTGATACCAGATCTCTATGTGCTTCGTCTTATCATGGAACACTGGGTTCTTTGTCATCTTTATGCAACTTTGGTTATCACACAAAATCATGGTAGCTTCAATCTCCAGATCGAACAGACCTGTCAACCACTTCCGAAGCCATATGGTTTCACAACTTGCA
>ML778603.1:23932-39414 GCA_009831015.1 Picea engelmannii | reverse complement strand
ATGATTCAGTTTATATCATAACATTGTTTCTATGCAGGTTGCTATTAGATGTTTGTTATGAAGAATATATGATGGTAGATGTAAATTATTGTGGTGGATATGTTCCACTATTTGTGAGGCAAATATTCTTTTAGAGCTCACAAATGTGAGTGAAAGATTGGCCCAGATGATTGTTATGAAGACTACCTGTCTCCAGATAGTAGAGATATACTACTGTGGTGGATTTGTTCCATTGTTTGTGACTATGTGTCATGGTTTGAGTAGTTGTGTACTACCTTGAATAGACACAAGTGTGTTCTATCAATTAATATTGTACCAGTTGTCATAGGAGATTATCCAGTTGGATAATAATGACGATGCTCGTGTTGCTACCAGTTGAATGGTCTGTTGTACTCAAGAGCATACCTCCCTAGCTAGGAGGGAGTGTTAATATTATGGTAGCTTCGGGAGGTATGAACCTCTATTGTGACCTATGACGAGACTAGAATACTCCGGAAGGAAGAAAAGAAATGAAGGAAACCCTAGACAGGTTGTCGACTGCAGAAATATATTTAATATGAATTTATTAATACCCAAAAGGAGAAGTTGGCCCCAGTTAAACTGCCCAGACTACTATAAATACAGGGCGCCAGTTCTCATTATTCACATCTCAACAGTTGCAGAGTGAACCGGATCTGTGCAGGTGCAGGTGCAGCTTGTGCGCAAGTTTCTGGGAAAGTGTGCGCTAGCCTCTGGGTGGGATTATCTGATCAACTTGGTTTCTATTCTTGCTTGGTGCATTAGCCTCTCTTGGCTATTGGATTGCTACCAAGATTCTCTTCTCTGTCAAGGTCAAGGTGCTCGGAGGGTGGCTTCGGCCTGTGGTTGGGTGACGAGAGTATCGTCAATGGTAAAACGAGCACAATCTTCTATATTCTAACAGTTATATCGTGGATGAATGATTTGTTTATGTGTATTTTAATTCATGGTTGATTGTTGAATAAAAGTAATAAACTCCTAGATCTATATTTTTTGTACTTAGCTTAGATCAAGCCATAGTATATTTGTTAAGGACTACCCCCCTTGGCTTCGCTAGGAGTTGGCCTAGACGGAGGAGTTGAGGATTAGGTGACATCACCTTAACTCTCACTTGCCCCCAAGGACACACCGAGTGGATTGAAGATTTCTTCTACGTTTCCCAGGTGTGTACAAGGCGACAACATGCCCGAGGCATGCCAAGAGGCACGTTTGTCAAAACTGTCCCGATGATGTTTGTCAAGAACACAACTGGCACAAACACCATCTCTGCATGAAACATGAGGAAGACTAGTCACCATCTGTTGATTACATAGTTGTTGCAATGAGCGATGGTTTAGATGACCAAACCGCTCATGCCAAAGTTTACTCAAGTCATCGCTATGAGCAACAAAAATTGATGAAAAAGATGAGGACCCAAAGTTGTCAAACTTGTACAACCTGGTAATATCATCAACAATTCCAGTTGCAAGAACATGCTTAGGATCTTTTAGATCGTTGATTACAACTTGGTGAGGTGAAAACTCTACGGTTTTACCTTCACCTGAATGAGTGATTTGCTGCCATTTATCCATCTGATTTATAATTATACTTTGCAACATTTAATCCTTTTATAAGCAATTGAAAGATTGGCTAGTCATTGCCTCTGATGAATGCTAGTATTGTAACATTGACGATAAATTGTCCTTGCTCATCGTGAAGCTTCTTCTTAATCATTGATTGTGAAGTGACATATTGTGATTATTGTTATTGTACATCATTAATTTGCTTCATCAATATTATCGATCAATTGCTTTATATCAGAAAGTCCTTGATTATATGAAGCACTAACGAACAAGTGATCTTGCAAATACATAGTTTTCTTGTTGCTTTGTTCAAGACAGGTACACTTCTAGTTATCATTATCTTTATTGGCTGTTTAGCTGGACCTTCTGATCAATGGTGACTTGTGAGGGGGAAACTTTTACTTAGCCATAAGCCTTTGCCTTCTCAAAACCCCAGGTCATCAGGGATGTCTCCCTTGGGTCTACCACCCTAAATAGAAAGAGTTATCCTATCGAGGTGACAGTGGTAGGATAGTCTCCAGTTTCACCAATTTGCCTTTCTTTCATCTTTCCTTTACTTCCAAGTACAAACTGTGCGATAACATTTTGGTGTCATTGCTGGGGAACACTGAGTCAATTCTCCTCAAAGACGACACCTTTTCGATAAGCCTTTCCTCAAAAATCTTTATCTTACAAGCTTACCTGGCGACTACACTAAGGATGATTCCCTTATTTCTTTGATAATTTCAAGAAAATTATCTGGTGACTCCACTGATGACGAAGCCAACTATGACTTCTCAATGGGACTTGAGAAATTTCAAACCCCTAGACATGAGTAAAATCCCGGGATACCCTCGACAAATGCCCCTGAAGTACGAAAAATGGCTCCCTAGATTCATTGGCAGTGATGGGGAAAGAGCCGACTATCACATGGTGATTTTTGGGCTTTCTTTCAACTCCATCCTATCAGTGATGATGCTGAGGATTTGGCAATGAAACTTTTCTCTGCCACTCTTCATGGGAATGCTAGAATTTGGTATGATGATCTCCTTGTAGCTAGAATCACATCTATGGACCAATTAGAAGAAATCTTTCTCAAAAAATGGGATATGAAATTGGAAGATATCCAAACGTTACTAAAAAGACTCGAGTATGCAAAACAAACTGAAAATGAGACCGTCTGGAACTTCCTGGATAGATTTGAGAGATTGTTGTATCAAATTCCTAGAGACCATTATCCCGAAGACAAGTACCTTGTGTATCTCTTTACTAATGAACTGGTGCATTTAGGGTTTCTCCTAAGTAAAAAGAGGCCAAAAACACTCTACGAAGCTTGTAACATGGCCATGCAAATCGAGGCAAATATCTTTTTGTCCAAAGGACAACACATCCTCTCCCTATGGACCAAAATCAATGACCTTGAAGATACCTCAGACACTCTCAGTCTGGAAAGACTAGTTTCCCTTGGAACTTTTACTGCATTTCCAAGAAAAAGGGGAATAAGTTATTGATCAACGAAATACTAAGGGGAAAGCTCTTGATGAGGTTTTCCAAGAGCGAGGGATTGTTGAAAACACAGTTGAGGAGCTGGAACATGAACATGATGATGAAGTGTCAACATGCCCTCCTCCTGATGAATCCATCCACGAGCCTTTTCCCCCTACACAAGAAGAAGAGAATGAGGTTAGTTTCTTTCCTTTTCGGGATTTTGATAATACCTTGTTCCATGATTTAGAGAGTGAAGGAGAAGTGGAATCCTCAAACGAAGTAGATCTTCCGTGTTGTATGGTTGAAGATGAAGGAGCAACTCATGAGGATGAAACAATAATGCATGTTGAAGACACCCAAGTCCTCAAAGCTCCTGCGCAAGAAGAAACCAACACCGTAAGTTACCCTCCTCTCCAAAATTTTGATGATTCTCTACTTTATGATATGGGAGATGAGGAGGAGATAAATGAGTCCTTGAATGCTTCAAATCCTGCATGTTATGATACAGATAGTGACATCGTTGATAACATTGATGAGTTCATACATGTTGGAAGACGTAAGTGGGATGTAGTTGGTTATGATATGGACCCCATTTACGACATTAAGAGTCATTTCCAAGTGTTGTCTTTACAGATATCACAACAGATTACTCTTGATTTTGACCAGTGGCAACAAGGAGATGATATAATTACCAACACTTTCCAAACACTCAAGGTTGACCTAGTCCCATATTTTCCTGATACATTTCGGTCATACCTTGAGGTTTTTGAAGAATACTCCTATGAGCACTTGGATTTATTCCATGAAGAAGATTGTAAACCACCGTTGTGCTTAGATCTTGATAGGAGTAAGGACATCATTCGCCCAAAGAAGGATCCTTGTGACAACTTTCTCCAACCACCTCCGATTACTTTACTTTGCTATGTCTCTAGAGGTGTAGTTGGGAGATATGTCTTTTGTATAGAGTTTCCTCTGGGGCAAACCCTAGAGTCCAAGGGTTGTTTGAATACTCCAAGAAAAGGTCTGTCATCTAAACCTTTTAACCTTCCCTTGAGAGTTTGTCAGTCATCTTCTAGATCCTTGTCAATCCCTTCCAGGTTTTCAGATTATGAGGACGTCCTAGGTAGCCAGTTTTCAAACCTTATGAGTCAGTGTTCTGAACCTTTGACTTTTCACGATCCCTTCCTAAAGTGGATTGAGCACTTTCCTCAGAGGGTGACTTGGCATGATTTTATCCCTCCCACCCGCCTCCATGAGTTAGAGTTTATGGCTTCCGATGATACAATACATTCTCTAACCCATGTTATTTTTGTGCTTAACTTATCACTGTTTTGGTTTATGATGAAGCACAGAGGCAGGTATTGTGAGACATTGCTAGGATGGTTTCACTGGTCGTTTGACTACACCTAGCATTCAACCGACATGTAAGTACATGTAAGTAGGCATTTGCATTCATTGTATATACCATTTGCATTTCATGCTAGAGTAGTTTGCTTTCACATTTGTACATATGATTGCTTTCATTTTATATATATATGATCTGGGGGTGATATCACCACCCCAAATGATTACTAATAGTTTCATGTTGAGATCAAGCAGGTTACAAGTTATGCCAAAGATGCTGAGGTTCTCATGCGCTTTACGGTGAGCACATGTCCCCGAGTTAGAGCCAGATGTTATCCCCCAGTTTAGGGATAACTAAGGAGATTATGTCTCGAGGCCCACATGTCCTAGACATGGAGTATCGAGAGCCAGATCGACTTGAGCATGGCCCTGGAGGGCCCATCTTTTCTTTTCTTCAGCGCCTCCACCTTGTCAGCAGCAACAACATCCATCAACTTCGGCTTGGTCTTGTAGCAGAAGTGGATCTTGCTCCATGAGGTAATGAGTCCGGGTATCATGGTATGTGTCACTCTGATCCTCAAAACCTTTGAATATGTGCATTCAATTCTTTTTATTTCTAACGGTGCTTGGATCTTATACCTATCCACTTGACCATATATGGGGGGAATGACAGGATGCCCTAGTAAGCTCGTGCCCATAGGTTTTGAGTTTCCACTGGGGGGATTCATGAAAAGCCATTGTCCGCTCCCATCATACTTACCACATTCCATCTTTCTCTCGCTCATCCATCCCATTACACTAGTCCGGGATGCTTCGCCCAGGGATCCCTGAGAAAGCAATAAAAGGCTTTTCAGCAAGAAACACAGGGACCCATAAAAGAAATAATAAAACAAGACCTAGTCATCACGAGCCAACCTATTAGGTCCATGGGCATCTAGCGATATGACACTACTAGAAGTTGGTTACCATGCCAGGGTAGTGGCTCTTGGTGGCATAGCCAAGAGAAATGGGGTCTCATCATGAGCCAACCTTCTCATTTCCGTGAAAGTGCTTATGGGTAATATTGCCACAACTGGTCACCACACCAGGGCAGTGCCCCTTGATTATCTTCTTGAAAGAAAACACAATGAAGAATAAAGATAAAAGGCACAAATGGGCTTGGAAACATTTGCATCCAGGACAGGTGCAACTCACCCTCTACAGAGGCACCCACAGGTAAGCCATGCATTTCCCTGCTATCACTGCACCCCTTGTCCAGACATCCCTTATCCACCTCATCCACTAACATGAATTGGATTTGATTTCTCCTGGAAACATCCCACATCCAGTGAGCATTAGCCCAATAGGACGCCCTGTCACTTCCTCCAAACTTGGCGTACAGATTAGTATAATGTCTTTGAGCACTTGTCCGGGTAAAAGGGGTTTTATGCACATGTTTAATAAAATTGATGATTAGATGTGATTGACATTGCTATGATCCCTGTGACTTATGAGCCCATGGAGGGTGTATTTGTTGATGTTTCAGGACCATACCTGATGGCAAGTACCCAGATGGACAGGTACACATGGGGAGATTATTAGTTCAGACCTCCATGGGGCTGAAAGCCTACCAGATGGATGTTGAGACCCCAATAGGGGGAAGAGACATATCAGAGGGCTTGCACCAGAGAAGAGGAGGACGTTCCACCAGAGGCAACTTAGCAGGCTTGTACCTAGGGGGTTGTGCCCTTTCCACCATGACGTTGGCATTGGAAGGCCCATGACATCACCCTCATCCAGTGCCTGTGGAGGTTTTGGGAGGCAGTTGTGGCAGCTTCCAAAGGCCCAAGGGGGCCTAATGTTTTGCTCCAAGAGGCCAACGTTGCCCTAAAAGTGGCTAACGTCACCCTAAAAGGGCACGACGTCTTCATTTATGCTTGATTTAGGGTTTTATCATGACATTTAATGCAAAACAATATTATTATGTATTTCTGGCCTTGTCGGCCTTTTGTGACCTAAATTTAAATTAAGGTAATTGCTACTGTATAAGTAAGAGAGCTAAAACTCTCTTTTATTCATCATCTTTCACTCACACTTGTGTGAGGTCTGAAATTTGCGCCCTCTTTTAGGGTTTTGGCTGAAATTACTAGTGCGCACTTGTTGAAGGAGGCTTATTTTGGTTATTTTTGGCATTTTCTTGGTGAAAGGTTTACAACTAGGGTTTGGCATTGATGATACTTGGTGAATGTAAGTGAAATTCTACAATCCTTCCCTTACTTGAATGGTTATGGTATTTTTACTTGCATTTTGTTAATGAAATTTGTTGGAATAAACCCTAGGAAATAAACACATGTTGGTGTCCTTATTTTAAGTCCCTACTAGGTTATGCCAATGAGCCGTTTTATTTGCTGAAGATATTGCTAGGGCCTTTCCATTGCAACACCCTACCATTTACTCTTCATGCTAGCTGTTTTTACTTTGTCATTGAGCTAAAAAGGAGGAAAACACATTAAGGCCTAGGGTTACTACACCTTAGTGAGCCGTTTTCCCCCAGGGTTGATGGTTGAAACCTTGTCTTAACAACACTTCATCCATCACATCCCTCTTGTCTATGGCCCTGCTATTATCATTTTGTCCCTTCAACTCTTGCAGCTAGTTTGACTCCATTTTCCCTATGAACGCACTGATTTAAGACCTTCTATGCTTGAGTGCCTTGATCACAAACTTCAAACATTCAATACTTTGAACAATTATTAACACCTTCTAACCCTAGCCTAGACTAACCTACTAACCCTATTTGCTGCCATTTATCCATTTGATTTATAATTATACTTTGCAACATTTAATCCTTTTATAATCAATTGAAAGATTGGCTAGTCGTTGCTTCTGATGAATGTTTGTATTGTAACATTGATGATAAATTGTCCTTGCTCATTGTGAAGCTTCTTCTTAAGCATTTATTGTGAAGTGACATATTGTGATTATTGTTATTGTACATAATTGATTTGCTTCATCAATATTATTGGTCAATTTCTTTATATCAGAAAGTCCTTTCTTATATGAAGCACTAACCAACAAGTGATCTTGCATATATATAGTTTTCTTGTTGCTTTGTTCTGGACAGGTACACTTCTGGTTATCATTATCTTTACTGGCTGTTTAGCCAAACCTTTTGATCGGTGGTGACTTGTGAGGGGGAAACTTTTACTTATCCATAAGCCTTTGCCTTCTCAAAACCCCAGGTCACCGGGGACGTCTCCACTGGGCCTACCACCCTAAATAGAAAGAGTTATCCCATCAAGGTGATAGTGGTAGGATAGTCTCCAGTTTTGCCAATTTACCTTTCTTTCATCTTTCCTTTACTTCCAAGTACAAACTGTGCGATAACAGATAAGATTCCTTGATGAAGATAAATCAATAATGTTTTTTATCAATCTATGCACCAAATACCCCTTAAGGAAAGAGACAAAATTGGGATTGGTTGGCTTGCGAGGTTTCGAATGTTGACTCGATATTGAGAGGTAGATATAAAGAGGGTTGAATTCAAGGACGAGAGGAGTTGGCATGAAGTATTTCCAATTCATGATGAAGAATTCCCCCATGAGCAACCATGAAAACATTGTTGAATATGGGAGACCCATGTAGAGAAAGAAAAACTACTTCCATTTAGCTTAGCTTGGTAGAGTCATGGAAATGGAGATAAAAGGAAATTGATCAAACTAGAGATATTTAATATTAGCAAAGAGTTTGTTCCCATACAATATAAAGATGGAAAGCTAGTTCAAGTGATATAGGGCCAATTCCCTCTTTTCAAGATCTTATTAAGTTTGAAGTTTAGAGGAAGAGAAAGGAGGATGAACAACAATGACTTCAATACAAGTTAAACATTATACATCTCAAGAAACCTAGAATGTTTGGAAACCTTGAGAAAGGTTTGGTGTCTCTACCTCAAATCACAAAGTGGGAAGGTTTAGATTATTTAGAGGGAGGGAGAATTCATAAGACTAATCAAGCTTTTTTGGGGATACAACAAAATGGTCACAAAACAAAGACAAGAAAATGAATGTGGAATCCATAAAATGATTGGAATACTAGGAAACCAAATCCTATGGAGTAAGATTTCCCATGCCCAGTTGAAGATTGTAGAAACACAACTAAATCAATGCAATTTCTTGAAGTTTGATGTATACTTGATAGTCCTTTTTAGTTTGGGAGACCATGAAATGGGCTAGTGTTTAGGCAAACTAGAATGCTATTAAAAGTAATTTTGATGAGGTGTATAACATGCTCCATTGGCACTTCATGTTTGATACTGTTGTACTAGATAATATATGTAGCAAGATGTGTTATAAGGGTCCAAACATTGTTTTGGGAAGCCACTAGTACAACATCAATAAATGGTATGATGTTTACCACATTCAACCTTCACATACCGATTAGACAATGATGCCCCTTTTCCATCTCCCTTTATGTTTTATTGACCAAATTTGACATAAGATACATGTCAGAGAAAGCAAACACTAAATGACAAATAAAGGCTATAACATTTCTTGATGGTACTAGTCACATTATGAAGATGATTTTGCCGTTATGATTCAATTAGAAAAAGAAGAGGTCCAAATAATAATGGATTGCTTAAGTATGTACATCACCTCAAAAACAATAATAAACGAGTACAAGAAAAAATACATATTGATTGGTATATAAATCCTTCCTTCATGAATGAAGTAGAATTCACAGAGAATTCAACCAAGAAATTATAATTGATTAATAACCCTTCCTGATTTAAGTTGCAATGTCTCCCTAGACGAGATAAGGGAAAGGGTCATCACAAGATTGAAAAAATGTTTAACCATTGGTACACTAAGTCTTGTCTCTTGTTGGAAGAACCCAAATGGAAAATATATTTCTAGTAGAAACCCTCACTTTCTATTTTACCTGTTAGTTTCCTTTAGAAGAAGTATGAGAAACTGATAAACCTTTGATATTTCTTTGGTTAAATGAACAGAAATCCAAAGGAATCAAAGGTTTCTCTTGGATTCTTTGTATTCAAACCAAAGACCAAGAAGGCATCAACATTAGCAATCCATTGATTCAAAGGAAGGTCTTTGCTGCAAAATGGATAATCAAGGAGTTCAAAGGAGAAGAACCTTGGAAAAATCTATTGAGGTATATGAGAAGAACCATGGAAAATTCTAAGGAAATAGAGGGTTTAGAAGCAAACATGGAAGATCTTCAAGGAAAAAGATTATAAGATCAAAACAAAGGTCACCTTGAGACATTGTAACATGTGGTGTAGGGCTCTCTCTAGTGCAAAATAACCTCTATGGTAGATATTCTTCCTTGAAGGGAAATTCCTAAACAAAAAAGGAATTTTCTTGCTACATCACTCATAGGATAAAAATGATGGGGTTCAAAATCTTTGAATCAAACGAAAGGTAGAGTTTCATTTACCAAAGATAAAAGAACAATGGATTCTAGCGTTCCTTGAATAAGTATAGTATGAGACACAATTTAAATTGCTGAAAGATGTATCTTTGCAATGGAAGGAATGGGCTTGGCCGAATAATAAGCTAATATATCATCCAAGTTTGGGATATTATATCAAGCACCACTCCTAACAAATTTAGGAATAGACAAACTTATCGACAAGTGGAAGCAATATGAATGTAATGAAAGATGGATAAAGTGATCACAATAGATATATTTACATAAAGCTAAACCTAAATCTTAATTCTTTTCCCGAAGAATCGTCCTACAAATATCACTAGTAGGGCATCAAGATACAAATCCTTATCAATGTAGATTAGAGATGCCAAGCTTGCAAAAATGAGGAATCAACCAAGTAAGCGTTCTAGGAATGCACCAAAGTGAATGCAACAAACATTAGGCATCCACAAAAATGTAAATGAGTTTTCCACGAGCATATTACATTATGGGTCGACGAACCTCAATCTAGTCTTACTAGTCCCACTTTTGACCAATATGTTATGCAATGGAATCGTGAGTTTCATTGAGGACTTATATGGTCTACAAAAAAAGTATAAATTAGTGGCAAGTCATAGATTTGAATGAAGGTTGGAGTTTTTGGAACAATTTGTGTGCCAAATGGAGTGGGAAACGTGGTGATGGTCTTAGAATGCCTCTTTGTATTTACAATATTTCCAAGAGTAATTGTATCCTACTTGATCATAGAGCCTATCAATCAAAAGTAGGACAATTTTGTATCTTATATATAGTTTCTTGAAAATAATATAAATTGCAACATTTTAAGAAGATAAAAAGGATATAAAAGCATACTAATTATAGACATTAAATTCTATGGTTAATGGTTTTAAAATTATAGTGCACACACACACACACACACACACACACACATATATATCGATGAATTATGCTTTCCATGGCTTTGAGGAAATTAATGATTGTTTTTAAGAGAACACCAATTCTAAGTAGAAAACATAATCAAGTATATAAATAATATCTCTATCTTTCCTTTGATCATTCTAGCTATATTTATTTTTATAATTGTAAATAGTCACGAGTTCTGGTTCTCTCTTTAGAGTATGATTAAGAAGGTAAAATATACTTCAATGCTACTTATGCAAGCTTTAACATGTCATATCCTCTGTAACATGCAAGGGATAACAACTTTAGCTCCAAATCTATCTCACTAAGATATAATCCACTTGATAAAAGTTCATCATGCTTTCTATAAGATCTAGTCCTTGTATTTGCATCGAAGGCATTGACACCGAAAGCCAAAGCCTTGATAAAGTAGGGATTGTCGAGCTTCATAATCCATACTAGCATCGATGTAGCAAATACGTAGTTCTTCACCTGAAATTTTACTTGAAACACAAATTATAGTGAATTATAATCACTACTACATGCTTTAATGCAAACAACATTAGACCGAACTAGTATGTAGAAAGGCATATCAACCAAAAACATATGTTAAAATTTACCTCAACCTAGACATTGAATCCTAAAACTACAAAGTTGGTTTAAAAATGGAGTACGAGGAAAAACCCAACAAGACAAATAACAATTCTAGAACAATACTGGAATGGGTTGGGATGAGATTCCAACCAAGGTTCTTCAAAAATAATAATCAGGGTAGACACAAAAATAAGAATTGTTGTTTGAACTTCTTTAAGAAATTTGTTCAAAATACCTGATAGGAAATAATCAACATTTCCATATGAAAGTTGTTTCCACATGAAAATGCAAAGTCTTATTCCACATTTTCATGAGTTTTCTTGTCTCACCAACACAACATAAGATCTTTGGAGTTTAGTGGTAGTTATAGGTTGCAAGGAGAGACTTAGAGACCATGCACCTTGTTCTATCTTGACTGAGCACTTTTCATCATCCAAGGAAAGAACAAGGGTGTAGAAAGAGTATTGTTGGCTTGATGGAGGCTTTTCGCAGGCACTTTTCATCATCCAAGGAAAGAACAAGGGTGTAGAAAGAGTGTTGTTGGCTTGATGCAAGCTTTTCGAAGGCAATTTTTGCCATGAGATCCCATTTGGACACACTTGACACATATTGGAGGCATAGAGCATAAAAGGAGGAACACCCTTCTTAGAAAGGAGCCACATGGCACTAAGTTGCACTTGGGCTTGGACAAAGGCCCACTTAAGGTTGAACACACTCTTTAAGGAGTTGGTTAAGGCATGCCGGAGGCAAGAAGGGGTGAGAAATAACCGTAATGGAGGAGCTTCCACACATTCAAAGGCATGTTTCCCCTTTGAGGAGAATGTTTGGGGGGCAAGGACACATTATTTAATCCATTTCTCACATATTTGGAGGCATATTTCACCTTTTGATGTATTTGGGGGTAAGGACACATTGTTTAAGGCCTTTTCTACATACTTGGAGGCGTGTTTCACTGTTGAGGAGGGCTTTGGGGTGAGAACACTTTGTTTGAGGCCTTTTCTACATATTTTGAGGAAAGATATTTGCATGAGGAGATGCCATGTGGCATTGTTGACATGGTCAAACACAAATAAATAAATAAATGCATGCTTTAAAAGGATTTCATGAAATAGAAATATGATATGTGGAAATATGCACCCATTTTATTCATTCAAAAGGAAAAAGGGAGCGCTCCACTTGCAAAAGATTCTAGGGCCTTATAAAAGAAATAATATTTTATTGGAGAAGTTGAAAGGAAAGCTATATAAAGAGATCTATTCTCATTTGCAAAAGGAATGGTCGGAATATTGGGAGTTCCCCTCCAAGCCTAGTTGAATATCTTTAGGAGGATTGGAAGAAGGATAGGCTCAATGTGAGGTTTTCCCATCTCTTTCTTCTTTTCATGGATGATTAGGGTTTTGCAAGGATTTCCATGGTTTTTTCTATTGAAATAATCTTTGGAGAAGGGAAAGTTTGTCACATGAATTGTTTGAGGATTTGTTGTTGTAATTTTCTACTAAGTTGAGACCAATTAGATCCTCTTGATTGTTGTGAAATCAGACTTGAAGAAATGATGTATTGTTGGTCATTCGTTCAATAAGAAGGTTGTCCTACTTTGTCTACTTCATTTAGGGTTTCATATCACGGTTGTTCCTTCTTTGTTTAATGATTGCACATTATTCTTTGTTGTAATTTCATGGTTGCGATGACACATTTTGTATAAGAGCTCTCACTTATTCTTGCATAATCTGAAAATTTGTTTTGCATTAATTATGATGCATCAATGAATGGTTTACTTATATCTTTTCCATAATACTCAAAATCACTTGCTCTTTGATTTTGATTCCACTGCCTAATTGGATAAACATTGGTCTTGGTAGTCCATCATCCTTTTATTTCTAAAGAAAATCATAAACTTCTTTTCTAGGGTTTCCTCCCTTGTAACAATGGGCAAACTTCTTAAGTTCCCCTAGGATTGTACTTTGTTTGGGGACTTGAGTATCTTTCAATGCAAGTTTGGGAGGTAACAAAAGTAATAGAGAAAAACAAGGTTGTGAATCATGATATTGTTGATGTTTTGGTAGCTACGGGAGGTATTAACCTCCACGTGTAACCTTTGACTTAGAATAGAATATTCCAGAAGCAAGTGAACCATTAAACAGATGTGTGGAAACCCTAGAAGACAAGTCAGCTAGCAGAATAAATAATATTAGAATATTATCTTCCAAAAATACAAGTCGACTCCACAAGAAAAAGATAAACAAAAAATATAATTACCAGAAAGTCAGGTCGACACAACCAAAAATATCACTGGACAATTTAATATAAATATAGGATGTTTTAGCTCATTTGGACAACCATTTAGTGCGCAAGTCTTGTTGAGAGCTGCAGTTGCAGCTTCAACTGCAAGTACAAGGAGGAATAAGGGTGTATGGTCATCTCTTGGTCTTGGTCTCTCTCTAACGCTATCAAGTGATATTAGTGGTGATACTCTTGGTGATATTCTTGCTAAGTATGGTACTTGTTCTGTGGATATGGAGACTCTCTCTCTTGTGCGCTACCCTTGGAGAAGAAGTGCTCTACTTGTCTTGAGTTGTTGCTGCAGTTAGAAACTAGGGTTTATCTGTTGGTTTTGGCATAGGCTTGCCGAAATTATTCTAAGTAAAGGTTAGGGTGCTTGGGGGTGGCCTTGTGCCTTGGTTGGGTGACAATGATGTGACATTGTCTATGGTTAAACGAGCATACCAAAATTGCAACATGGAATCGGAGTTGGTTTCCTTCGTAACAGTCTAACCGTTGGAAGGAAGATCCTCAGTTTCCCCCATTGCTAAGCTCGTTGAGCACTTATTGAACTCTTTAAGAAGGTTGCCTAAGTAGGGCGCATCTCTTCCTCGAATCAGATCTGCAAATTTCTGAAGTTGAGATATTAGGGTTTCCTCATAAAAACCCTAGGTTTGCAGTGACAATTCCTTCATACCAGTTGCAACACCAGTTACAGTGCCATCACCAGTTGCAGTAAAGTTTCTGTGAAACGTTGGGCCTAATATTTGGTTGTTCTAGTGCCCCTTACCCTAGCGCATATCCAGTTACCTTTAGATTTCAAGTTGGAGCACTTTGAAGTTTTAGGGTTCGTCATTGCTTGTCGCTGCTGCTGGATGGTGCCATTGTTTGTTGCTGTTTCCGAAGATATGTACTTAGATATGTTTAAATTGTATCACTATTTTGAGTGTGATTGTAGGAGAAGGGATCTCTAGTCCAAGCAACAATCGTAAATCCAGAGGGATCTTAGATCCAACACATTCAGAGAAACAATGCACTCCAGGTTTGATTGTTTTCATATGCCTCTAGCCATTATGGCATTATTGTGACCTTATGAACATCTAGTTGTATTTTGATCTATTCGAGTTATGATTATCATACTAACCGTTGTTCAAGGTTAAAGTTAGAAACTAATTTTAGTCAAAGTATTAGATTGATTAAGGTTGAGACTTTAGAGTTTATTTGCACTATATTCTCTAACTCAGATTTCTGTCTAGAAAACATATTGTCTTAAGTACAGGGGACAAGTTGAAGAGAATACTTGTCATCTTGAGTGAACGAGACTCAGAAGGAAATCAACAACATTCGTTCTTGAAGATAAGACTCCAGGCAGGTCACAAGCAATAGCTTTGAGAAGGAGCTACTGTGATTATTGTTCTCGTTCTTATTATTATAAGAGTATTATTCTTGTCTATTGCTTTTCCCTTTGTTGTCCTTGTCCCGGGCAGGTCACAAGTGATAACTTTGAGGGAAGCTATAGTGACGGTTGCAGGAGACAACATATAAGATGGTCTCTAGTTTGAGACATGAAGCAAACTATCCAGATAAAAAGTTGTATACACGGCCGTATACATCCATTTACCAAAGAAGAAGAAGACAAAGAAGGATGCTTTTGCGAGATACATAGTATCTCATATGGAGATTGATTGTAAGGAGCAAAAGGCTCCAAAGATGACCGAACAAATCCCTTTAGTGTAGTTGATCACTCTTGAGATCATCAAGAAGAGCTAGTAGAGCCAGAAGGGCCTACTCACAATCGTTGCAGTAACCAAGAAGAGACTAGCATGGTCCCGTGACACTTTGCAGGATGCAAAGCCATATAGCATTGACAAGCCATATCATGATGAGCAGATGGCTCCACCAGTGGTGAGG
>ML778602.1:2029940-2056869 GCA_009831015.1 Picea engelmannii | reverse complement strand
CCTACAAAGAATGAAGTTTTCTCTTTATATGACATAGAGCTCAGGGTTAAGTAACTTGCAAATGGGAAAACTAAGGACATTGAAGGCTACCAAGATGAAATTTTTAAAATTGTAGGGCCTGTCCTTATCTCTCACATACACAAGCTCTTCAATTTAGCAGTCATGCAAGGATTCCCTAAACCCTGGTCGCAAAGCCTCATTGTTCCTATTTTTAAAAATGGGAATAGAAACATTCCCTCTAATTAAAAGAACATTATGATTAGCCTGATTTTAGCCAAGATTTATGGAATTATTTTGGAAAAGAAGATTAGCCTTTTGCTAGAAAGTCATAGTAAAAGAGCTAAAGGCCAGACTAGGTGTAGAAGATATCATTCAATTGTGGACCATCTTGTTACCTTTAGGATCGTTGCAGACGAGTTCTGCAATACTAAAACAAATATTTTTTGTTGTTTTGTTGAATTTAGAAAATATTCTTCCATGGTTCCTAGGAAAAAACTTTGGAATAGGTTTGAAGAGATAAAAGTGCCTCTCAAGTTGAGGGTTGTTGCAATAAGGATGTATGAGAATGTTATTGTTAACCTTAAAAACACTGAGGGCTGGTAAAAAGAGATTAACTGGGATATTGGATTCAAACAAGGTTGTCCCTTGTCCCCTACCCTTTTTAGCATATACAATGACAAGTTAGAAGATTGCTTCAAAAAAGCAAGTTATGTCGGCCTTATTCTCACTAGTATAGTCATCAATCTTCTTCTTTGTGCCGATGATATCATTCATATCGAAAGGAGTGATCATGATCTTGAAAACCAACTAAGAATCCTCAAGGATTTTTTCTCTGATATGGGTATGACTGTTAATACCGATAAGACTAAGGTCATGGTTATTAAATCCAATAAGATCACTTATTGGGCAACTAGCAAGGGCATCCCCCTTCCTCGTACAACTCGTAGAAACTTCTATTGTAATTTGATCTTGCTAGTCCGAGAAGCAAGGCGTTTGAAAATAATGTACTATATTAATTTTTGATCTTTGTCATCGTCAGTGAGTCCCTTATTTGTAATAAAGAATTCACCAGTTTAAGTAAATAATGGAGATTTCTAAAATAGTGATTAGTTAGTTGTGTGAGTAATCACTATGGGAAATGTCTCTTGCCAGCCTGAAGGTAGAGAAATGCAAAAGAATAAAGAGGCAATTACCGTTGTTGGAGATCACCTTAATTGTTTAAAAAGGGACATCGTCTTATAATAGGATTGATGAGGTTTTGTTGAATATTGTTTCTTTATCCTTCTTGTGTGTAATTCATTTTTCATTTTATGAGAGTTATTGCGAGGTCATTTTATTTTGTTTTTTTGTTTGTGATTGGTGAGAGAGAGTGTGCACCAAAGGAACTAGTGCACATATCTTTTTTGTTGTGTGTACAAGACATTCTCCCCCCATCAATAATTCTCCCTCCATCACTAATTCTCCCTCTCCATCACTAATTTACCCTGCAAAAATGCACCCTCCATCTAACACTATGCTTAATTGTTGAGCGTGTCCCCTCTCTAGCAGACCCATCAACACCCTCCATCAAAAATCATTTCTCCATTGTTGAAAGTGCCCTCACACTTCCAAATCAATTGGTATCAGAGCAAGTTATGTCCCTCGGACCAAAATTTCATCCACCAGATTAAATGTTTTTTATTTTTTAGGGTCGTCATCTTTCTCCTCATGTTTTTTCTCAGAGCATTACATTGACCCTTCTCAGGGTTACTTTCAGAGCCTCCTCAGGGTGTATTCAATATTGTCGACCATGCTGACTCGATGAGAGGCCTCCAATGAGGAATCCAATGCACATACATCAATTAAAGTTGAATACTTGGCGTTGGATCTCCAAGAACTGATTTGACTCCAACAACAATGACCTCCATCACTCATGCATATGGACACCCTTTTTTAGTTAACCAAGTTCTCTGGCCAAATGAATGGAGAGACGATTAATTCTTGGATTCGTACCCTCTCTAGTTATTTCAAAAACCTCACTTGAGATGGAAGAAGCCACCAAATTGCAAATAGCCAACCTTCAACTTGACGGAGTGGCACAAATATGGTGGGACAGACACTTGGACACCTCTGAATTGATCGTAGAGCTCGATACACCGTCTACCCAACGAATGGATGCATTTCATCGTGGGATACGTTCTTTCAAGCATTGATCGAACACTTATATTGTCTATGCTATCTTCGGATTTTTCTCGCCAAGTGGTTACAACTCCATCAATTTTCCAATCAATCAGTTCAAGGATACATCGATGTCTTCTACAACTTGCGCATATAGATACATGTCAATGAACCACATGAGGTATTAATAATTAAGTTCAGTTATAGTTTATTTTTACCTCTTCGGCGAGAGGAAGATATTTTGTACTCGCTTCTCTGGACAAGGATTTCTTACAGGCCTTGTCCGTAGAAAGAAAGGTGGTTGCTCACATTCGATATCCTCCAAATCGAACCTAGGACGATAAGCCACCTCCTTCTCATTCTCAATCTTATCCTTTTTCCTCGTGAGTGACCAACAATGAAGTTTGGTGTAATTTTCACAAGACCAACTCCCATAACTCTACCGACTGTCCAGCCATTAAAGATATCCAGCCCCTTCAGACATTATTTGCAGAGGCCACACCAATTGAGATTCCAGAGAAGCCATAAGTCATCTCTCTCACTAACCTCACCCTAGCCAAACCATCTCTCATTCTCATGACTACCCCAGAACTAGGTCACCCTAACGTTCCAATATTCACTCACAAGTGCCAAATTAAAAGTGAACTTGCCACTCTCATTCTGGAAAATGGAAGTCAAAATAATATGATATCACAAGACTTAGTCCAACATCTACAACTCCCCACCACCACACACCCCAAACTATATCAACTTAGCTGGGTATAGAAGGGCGATCCTCGCATTACTATTTCTCGGTGTTGCGCTGTCACTTTCGTCATTTTTCCTTTTCATCACACTGTGATCTACAACGTGTCACTGTTATATTGTGTTGATCGCATTCTCAATGTTCCTTACCAACAAGAATGACAAGTGATGTATCATGTCGGGACTCATCAGTACCACCTTAAACAAGCTCGACACACCTATGTTCTTACTTCGTTGTCTACTACGTCACCATCATGACAAACCCATGCCACAACCACTCACCATGTTAACAATACCAACAATATCTCTTTGTGTTTGACCTGCCATGTTCAGTTTGAGAATCTCATTAATATGAAACCTCCCATAGTACTCCATCTCCGCCTGGAATTTACCAATGTCTCTCAATATTCCTCAAGGATCCAACCCCCTTGATCCCTTACTCCATCCATCGATCTCATTCATGACGCATCATTACCCAAGGCTCCATCATCTCGACCAGTTACCCAAGACACTATCAAACGTCCTCAAGTTACCACTTACCATTCCGTCACACAGGCCACAATTAAATATCGTTATCACTAACCCTATATTTCCTCTCAGTTTTATCTTGGAGCGATGCGTAAACAGGGACGTCACCTAGTGACTTACCACTCTGAGACCCTGCCCACAACCAAATTTAATTACCGCCACTACGCCAACGAATTCCACTTCTTTATGCCAGATTTGCAAAAGTTGCACTGTTACAATAGGGCCATGCACTCTTCGATAAACTTCTTACATTTTGAGGTTTGTCTTCGATTTCAGTCTCCATTACCCATAGAGATGCCTCTCATTTTGACCACATTGGGATCAACACATCAACACTGCGAAAAATAGGTTGACCATAGTGGTGTTCATAATTTATCATAGGAACACATTCCAGTCGCAACATCCTTGCAAGTAACACAGAATCACGCCAAGGAACATCATATTTCATACCTGGTCAATAAACAATGGCAAACTCCAGAGACAGGACAAATGAATGACAATTGAGACAGTGCAACAAATGTTCCCTTAGTTGGTGGAGGAAGCAGGGATGCTTCCAATTCTAAACATGGAGAAATTGGGCCACCAAGAAGGGCGTCCCCCTTACTCGACCAACTAGTAGAAACTTCTATTGTAATCTGATCTTGCCAATCTAAGAAGCAACACGTTTGAAAATAATGTTCTATGCTAATTTCTTATCTTTGTCAGCGTTAAACATTCCCTTAGTTGTAACAAAGCATTCACTAGTCTAAGTAAATAATGGTGATGTCTAAAATAGTGAATAGTTAGTTGTGTCAGTAATCACTACGGGAAATTTCTCTTGCCGGTCTGAAGGCGTAGAGAAATGCATACGAATAAAGCATAAATTATCATTGTTTGAGATTTCCTTGATTGTTTAAAAAGGGACATTGTCCTATAATAGGATGGATGAATTTTTGTTGAATCTTATTTCTTTATCCTTCTTGTGTGTAATTCATTTTTCATTTTCTGAGAGCTATTGCGAGGTCATTTTCTTTTGTTTTTCTGTTTTTGATTGCTAAGAGAGAGTGCACACCAAAGGAAATTGTGTGGATCTCTTTTTTGTTGTTCGTACAAGTAATTCTCCCTCCATCTAACACTATGCTTAATTGTCGAGCGTGTCCCCTCTCTAGCAGATCCATTAGTGCCCTGCATAAAAAATCGTTTCTCCATTGTTGAAAGCGCCCTCACACTTCCATATCACTTATGATACCTTCATATATGACAACAACAACTTGGAATAAGTGACTTCATACATATATCCTTGAATTGATATTCACCACAAGCTCAACTATAATTATAACATTGAAAAAAGGATCATTGGGGGATGAAAAGCTTATTATGGGCTTGAAAACAATTGTAAACCAACTGATCTTTAGAGTTGGGATAAGAAGAAACTCCTCTTTGAGACTCTTGTTAGACATGTTATTCTTTCTGGATGTGAATTCTGGGGCTGTAGTATCTCTCGTGAATCCGGGAGAAAGATAGAGAAAATACAAAATCATCTTATAACCTAAAATCTCAAAATTAAAGGAAATACACACTATCCCATCCTCCTCCTCTTAGAAACAAGCATCTCCCCCATTGAGACGATGGTTATGACTAGATACCTAATGTATAAGAACAAGTTAAACAACATGGAAGACAAGAGGATTCCTAAAATTGCTTCAAAATCTAGTCGTAACAACCATTGACTCAAGTGAGGATGGCATAAACATTCCTGATCTTGGATAAACTATTGGGGAATCATGGAAGACACCATTTTGCAGAATAAAAATATTATTAAAAAAATCGTCAAATCAAAATTTAAGGAGAAAATGTGGTGTGATAAAGGGTTAGAGGAAAAAATAAAATTAAGTTATTATGACGATGTAATCAACCCTAATCTAGAACATCAAAATTATCTATCTGTTTTGACAAGTGTAAAGAAAAAAATAAGCATTGCTAAGATAAAAATAAATTCTCACCAGCTCCATAGTGAAACTCAGCATTGTTCAATTCCTAAAATGTCATGGGATGAAAGAGTGTGTCACCTTTGTAACACTAAGAAAATTGAAAATGAAAATTTCCAGGCTTTACAATAACAGTGAACTGGCATTATCTTTCCACATGCTTTGCAATAACAATGAAGTGACATTATCGTTCCACATGCTTGCATGGCTTGAGAGCTTAAGAAAATCAGAAAACCACGTTTACTCGACCTTTCGATTGCGGATTTCATCCCTCCAATGGGCATGGAGCAAGGAGCAAAGTAAAAATAAACATGGAGCAAAGTTTTGAATTTCCTCCATGCCGATTGGCTGGACAGAATCTGCAATCGAGATAACGTTTGTCACGTTCAATCAGAACTTCGGTCTCATCCATGTGTAAACGAAACGGTCCACACTAACATGAAGGCTTTCTTTCATGATGTTGGGCAGCAGAAACCAACATGAAAAAGTAAAGAGCTGACCACGTCGTCGCGCGCGTGCACGGGCTCTGAAGAAATCTAACACAATCTCTCTGCCCAGATACGGCACCTCCAAATGTCATTCACTGCTCATTGTAATATTGGCCGGAAGGTGCTTATCAGGTACGACTCTGGGAAGTCTGAAGAACGAGCAATCTGCCTGCCTGCATCAGCTTGTTGCATGTTGACAGCCGGGCGTCTGATCCTGAATTGGATTTGGATATCAAGGAATAGAAGGATACTCTCAACTGGTGCCTGCATCAGCTTGTTGCATGTTGACAGCCGGTCGTTCTGATCCTGAATTTGATTTGGATATCACGGAATAGAAAGATACTCTCAACTGGTGCACATAGCGGCGAGCATCTTCAACGATCACATGTCTGCCGTATATAGGCTTGTCATATGAAGAAGAGTATGAGTGACATCACTTGTAATTGCAAGAGACTTCTTTGGTGTAGATATAGACATTCAAGGAGGACATGTCACAGATCTTGTTGATTTGATATAAATGTGGAATCTACTGCTCCACAGCAAAATTTTGAATTTAGAGATTAAGTTTTAATTTAATTCTTATTGAAATTATGATGTATGTATTTAACGGTATGCATAAAGCTATACTACATGTAAAGTGAACTATGGACGTGATAAGGGACAAGTAGAGGACTTATTTCTCCAAATCACTCACATAAAAAGAATTTCAAATACAACTTTACAACTTTTTGTGGCCAGAAATACTATCTTTTCCAAAAGGCCTATTATAAAACTCTCGATGAAAATCCAATTTTTTCCTTATTTATAGAGAATATGTATTAAGGACCTAAGAGTCTTTCTTAAAAATTTCCATTTCATCATTTTCCATTTAGATGATGTAGCATTGTGTTGCTTCAATTTGAATGGCTTGACCAACTTGCACCTACTACAATCATACTATGTCTCTTCATTTAAAGTCTCTCATAACTCCGTTTTAAACTATTAATTAGCCATGTGTCTAACCGCAACCTTAAAATATTCTACAACAATACTTATAAATAGTCAATTCTAACACTTAGCCAACATAAGTATACAAGAATAACAACATTTAATATACACATGACCACGTCACATTACAACAAAGGAGCATGACCAATCTACCTGTGGCTCATTTACATATTATAATCATAGTAGGAAGTAGCTAGTGAACTATCCATCCAACCCCTGAATCATCTACAGGCCTACCTTCTATAGGTCTTGTCTTCATCTTGGTCATTTAACTAATGCAACTTGACCTATACTTCCTAACCCTAGAATGAAAATCATAGACCTTCTTGATGACTTCTTGCAACTCTTACTTCCCTCGAGCCCTGGAATTTGACGGTCTACAACCCGTGTTTTTTCCAGCAACTCGTATTGGACACGTCATCACAAAATCCACACATCATTGTTGACTTGCATCAAAATTATTAACCTGTCAAATTCGCATGTAACCATGCATATTACCTTTCAAAAACGCTAATAGCTATGTGTTGGCCTAGGTTATACGCAGCCTAGGGAGGTAGTTGTAACTCATTAAAACGTCCAGGAATAAAAGTAATTGACAATAAATGAGTAGGCAACAGGGAGGGTGTTTCACTGTCGTTTCACTAGAAGTTAGATAAAGAAATAAATACCAGTAAATGCCAAATCACATCGATGGATCATGGGCCATAATCTTGCTCTCTACTGCTCATACCTGGTGGTTGAAGGAGATATTGGTGCTTTTTATTTGTTGCTCGTATCTGGTGGTTGAGGGAGATATTGGTAGACATAGACATTCAAATAGGACATGTCACAAATCTTGTTGATTTGATATAAATGTGGAATCTAGTGCTCCATGACCAAATTTTGAATTTAGAGATTAAGTCTAAATTTAATTCTTTTGTATTGAAATTATGATGTATGTATTTAACAATATGAATAAAGTTATACTACATGTAAAGTGAACTATGGATGTGATAAGGGAAAAGTAGACAACTTATTTCTCCAAATCACTCACATAAAACAAATTTCAATTAAAAAAAAATTGCACCAGAAATACTACCTTTTCGAAGAGGCCAATTATAAAACTCTTGACGAAAATCCATTTTTTTTCTTATTTGTAGAGAATATGTGTCAAGGACCTAAGAGTCTTGCTTAAAATTTTTCATTTCATTATTTTCGATGATGTAGCATTGTGTTGCTTACACTTGAATGGCTTGACCAACTTGCACCTACTACAATCAGACTATGTCTCTTCATTTAAAGTCCCTCATAATTTTTCTTTAAACTATTATAGTTAGAAGCACCAAGTCCTACTTACTCAGATTATTCAAAAGACACACTAGTCATGTGTCCAACCGCAACCTTAAAACATTCTACAATGATACTTATATATAGTCAATTTTAACACTTAGCCAACATAAGCATACAAGAATAACAACATTCAATATACACAAAACAACCATAGAACACACTATGGATGGGAACCAAGGTAGGTGCCTTGAATCTTTATTATAGAATAATGTCACATTACAACATAGGAACATGATCAATATACTTGTGTATCATTTACAGATTATAATCACAGTGGGAAATATCTAGTGAACTATCCATCCAACCTCTAAATCATCTACAGGCCTACCTGCTATATGTCTTGTCTTCATCTTGGTCATTTAACTAATGCAACTCAACATGTACTGCCTAACCCTAGAATAAAAATCATAGACCTCCTTGATCACTTCTTGAAAATATTACTTCCCTCGAGGCATGAAATTTGACGGGATACAAGCCGTATTTGGTCCAACAACCCATATTTGACATGTCATCACAAATTCTACACGTCATTGCCAACTTGCATCAAAATTATTAAACTGTCAAATTCACGTGTAACCATTTGTATTACCTATCAAACACGCTAGTAGGTATGTGCACTATAGTATTACAGGTATATATTATATTTCCTGGCTTATATGTAGTATAGGGAGGTAGTTGTAACTCATTGAAGAATCCAGGAATACAAGTAAAGGCCAATAAACAAGTAGGCAACATGGAGGGTGTTGCATTGTCACATCACTAGAAGTTAGATAAAAAAATTAATTGATATGGATTTAGGATCAGAACAAACTGATTAACATATTGAATACAATAAACATAGAGATACGGAGAACAAAACAACTATCCACTRAACAATATTTTCTATTAAATAAATGAAATAGGCTAAAACTGTAAAACTACAAAACTGAAAGAACTTGCTCGAATGGTGGTAGCTATCTCTGAGAAGAGATGTGGCTACTRCTCGCATCAGTTTGAGCAGAATGATTACAATTAGGCTCGAGGGCCTTTTTAATATTACACATGAATTCCAAAACCCTAGACATCCACAAACCTAACCCTAAGAGGTCAAACACCAAAAGTCATGTGGGCCCCGATGGGTAAGTTGGTACCTCAACTTCCCAGTGTTGTAACTTTTTCATATGACCTCTGTTTTAGGCACGTGATAGCCCATTGGAAAGGAATTTTCAAGAAATACATGTTACACTATCAAACTTTGATTTTGTCTATAGTTTGACTGTGGCAAGCCAGAAAAACATTGTTTAGGGCCCCAAAATGGCCTTGGAAGTACAAGAAGATGTGCTCACATGAAAACATCCAAAATAAGCCAGTTGGATTAGGTGGGAGGCCACCAGTCTCCACCTGGAAGATGTGTAGGGATTCAGACAACCCCAAAAGTGTAGAGTCCACAATTACAAAGAAGTATTGAAGAATGTGTTGAAATAAAAATTGTCAAGAGGAGCCAGTTGGAATAGGTGGGTGGCCACCAATATCCAATTAGATCAGTCCTCCCCACTTAGGAAGAAATGGTCTCCATTTCATTGAATTCCCCCATTATGTGAGAAAATTTCTGCTGAATTTGGCCCCGGTTGTGCCACTTGTGTTGGTGTAGGAGCTGCCCTACCTTGACAACCTGATAAATTTGGATCCTCTGCTGGGGAATTCCCTGACCTATATGTCCACTATCTCATCAATGGATGCATGTTCCATGCAATCATGGTTGAGATTTGTTGGTTTCATTTGTTCTATGATCTTTGAGGTGTCCAAGAATGGTGGAAAATATGGTTGAAGGAGCTCCACATTGAAAATTCAGTGCAAGCCAAGGAAGGGTGGAGTGTTGAGATCAAAAGAATTGATACCCACAGCCTTGGTGATCGTGTAAACCCATAGAGAAGTGGTAGGAGCTTCTGATGGGCCTCTGTAAGACACTCTTTCTACAAATGTAACCAGACCTCGTCTCCCACCTGAAATTGGAGTGGTACCCTGTGTTGATCATGGCACTACTTGTACTTAGCATTGGATTTATGCAAAATCTCATGGACCTGTTGGCGGATGTGCTAAATCTACTCAATGAATCTGGTGGCTTTGTTGGTCACAGACTGAACATGGGAAGAGTCTATATGTGTGGTTGCAATAGGTAGTGCAACATCAATAGGACCCAAGGGTTGGAATCTTGGCCCCACCTGAAATGAGTTGTCATCGATGGAGTTATGGAGAGCCATGTTGTAACTGTGTTGCACATAGGGGAGAATCTCATCCCATGTACGTGGATTCTTAGGGTTGTACATGCGTAGTATGTGCCCAATCATCTAATTGATGACCTCTATTTGGTCGTTGGTTTGGGGGTGGAAAGTCATGTATTTAGTGAGATTGGTGTCCAACAATGACCAGAGACTCAACCAAAATGTGTTGAGGAACGTGTTTTCCTAGTAGAAGATGATGGTATGTGGTATCCCAAAATGGACCCAGACTCGTTTGAAGAAGAGATTGGCAGTATCTTCCACTGTGATTTTCTTCTTGCAGGTTGTGACGATGGCCATCTTTGAAAACCGGCCAACTAACACAAATACACAATAATTCCCTTTCTTGGTGGAGAGAATGTCAGACATGTAATCCATCGAGATGGATTCCCAAGGCTTCTTGAGAGTAGGAAGATGGTTGTATAAGCATTTATTCTTGATGGTTGGCTTGGAAATGGCATAGGTAGTGCAATATTTGATATTCTTGCTGACGTCCTGTCGAAGTTTTGGCCAATAAAAATGTTTCTGTAGAACGACCACATTTTTCTCCACGCCAAAATGTCCTGCCATCCGACTGTAGTGAGCTTCCCAAATCAGCTTTGCACGCTCTATTGTAGGATCAAAGAGATGGCCCATATGGCATAACAACTCATATTGAATGTGAAAATCATTGACATCCACACATGTATCCAAGCGTTGATAGGAGGTGGCGAAGTCCGGATCTTGCTGTTAAAGTTGGGGTCACTCAGATGCCTCATGTCCATAGGAATGGAGCACATTGGTGAGTGCATCCACGAGAGGTCGACTGAGGTATTCAACAACACAATTTGTGCTCCCTGTCATACACGTGAAGTTGAGATGGAATTGTTGCGAGTAGGTGAACCACTTCTGATGACGGTCATTTTGTAACTTCCCCTATGTTTGTATGAACTGTAGAGGCTTGTGATCAATGTGGATGATTGTCTTCTTTCACATAATATAATGTCTCCATTGATGACAGACTTGTACAATGGAATACATTTCATTTTCATAGGTGGGGTATTTCCAAAAATTATCTGAGAGTGTCTCACTATGGTATGCTACTAGATGACAGTGATGAGTGAGAACTGCACTTACAACATATTCATAGGCATCAGTCTCAATCTTGAATGGTTGTTGCAGCTTGGGAAAGGATATTGGTGGCCACTCACTTATTCCAACTTGCTCCTCTTGACAGTTTTTCGTTCAACACGTTCTTTTGTACTTCTTTGTAATTGTGGTTTCTACACGTTCGCGGTTGTCTAAAGCCCTACACATCTTCCAGGTGGAGACTGGTGGCCTTTGACCTAATCCAACTGGCTTATTTTGGATGTTTTCATGTCTTCACATCTTCCTATACTTCTAGGGCCATTTTGGGGCCCTAAACATTGTTTTTTTGGCTTGCCACAGTCAAACTATAGAATGGGTCGGAGTTTGATGGAATAATTTGTAGTTCTTGAAAATACCTTTCCAATGGGCTATCATGCGCTTAAAACATAGGTCTTATGCAAAATTTATGACCCTGAGAAGTTGAGGTACCAACATAGTCGTCGAGGCCCACATGAATTTTGGTGTTTCACCTCATAGGGTTAGGTTTTTGGATGTCTAGGGTTTTTGAATTCATGAGTAATGTTAAAAAGGCCTCTAGAGCCTCATTGTAATCATTTTGGTCAGACGGATGCGCATAGAAGAGACATCTCTTCTCAAATATAGCTACCACCATTAGAGCAAGTTGTTTCAATTCTGTAGTTTTACAGTTTCATCCTATTTCATTTATTCAATAAAAGATATGGTTCACTGGATATATGTGTTGTTTTGTGTATCTCTATGCTTATTGTATTCATTCTATTAATCAGTTCGTTCTGATCCTAAATATGGATAAGTAGTATTAGAGCGATCTTCTCTTCATTTATTTTTCTTCATGCATGTCCCTGACAAGATCTAGGTGTAAGAAGTTTGGACTCAAACCAATCGAGCCTTTGCAAGATCGGTCATGCTAATCCCAACAATAACCCATGGGGGATGAAAATAAAGATGATGGAGCAGGAGATCATTTTAAAATATTGCTCGACGAAGCCCTTGCGCGACAAAGGAATAGAATGATGTATAAATTTACATAGATACTTTAGTGGCTTCCCACAGGAGAAGCGTCTTCATCAAGCGGCCATGCAACCCCCTTCAATGTACTAGTAAATTTTGATATTCCATTATTTGAAGGACTAATAGATGTAGATGTTGTATATAAATGGTTGAATCTACTCGAAGGGTATTTTTTGGTGCACAATTTTTTTGATAGGGAAAATATTAGTTTTGGACTCCTCAAGGTTATCCCCCATGTTAAGGACTAGTGGCATACTTACTCTGAGAAAAGAGCCATAGAGGAATCTACAATATTTTTGGTTGCCCATGTTGGCACAGGGGTAGACCCAAGGTTCAACACTTCAACATCGCACCAACAAAGCCCTAACTACCAACCATTTCGGCAACACCTGCGAAGCAAATGAAGTCTCACCTGAGGTAGAGGCATGGGGGGTTGTAGGACTCAGGTGTCTAAAAACAAGCTGGGACACATATATGTGATTATAACACTTAACAAAGAACGTAGAAAACAATATGCATTATTTCATGAGTCTTATTCACATCGCAGATCAAACCCTAAGTACATAACGATGCAGTAATAATCAAGATCAAACCCCTAAAACCTCTTAGCACATAGCATTAATTCATATCTAACATTCAGTTACACCATTAAGCACTAAGCTACAACATAAGATGCATTCATTATAACAATTGTAAGCATAAATCACATAAGCAACATCGCACAAAGTACATCAAGACATAGGATATACATGGTTCACCCCAGTGTGGGGCTACGTCCACCAACTTCTTTTTCTTCTTTATTAATCTTCAATCTTCTTACATTGATCTTCTCGTGTGCACAAAGACACATAGCCTTACTCTGCAGTGGATAGGTGATATACACACAATGCACTAGATCCACCTTCCCAAAACTAGGTCAAGGCACAGAGCCAATGTGTTAATAGCACAGAGCACTTACATACAACATCTGTGCACAAAGAAACTTACAAAACACTTGCACTTAGCTCTGCAAGCCCTTAAAAAATTATTTCACAAAGATAACCAGATCTACTTCTTACCTAGCTTAGCTACTTGTTTATATCATTACAAAAATGCCTAATCATGGGTAAACCCATGGGCCCACATCTCTTAACCCATTACATAAACCCTAAAACCCTTTGTTGGGTCCACAAGCCCACAAAATGAGTGAGATCCCCCGATCTCTTCTTCGCTTAGGCGCTCCATCTTTGACCAACATGTTGAAGTCCCAAAAATGGTCAAGCATGACCAATGTTTCCTCAAAACTTGGTCAAGGGCCAACAGGACCCCAACACTCATCTGTGACTCGTCCCGAATCACTTAGATCTGGGAAGTGCTACTTCAAAGGACTCGAGATTAGCTCAACCTGCCTCGACTTGCTGCTTTTCTAGAGCTTCCTAGTCGGCAAACTCTCGAATCACTTGTTCTGTAATAGGCCCTTCCATGAACCGTTCCACTATCATGACCATCTGGTTCAGCTGCGTGTATCCCCTTCGGGAGGTATGCAATGATCAACGTATATTCAAAGTCCCGTGGGATACTTTCACGACTAACTGTACCATCCAAAGGTGGTATGTATTTAGGAAATACCAATGGAATCTGCTTCGTGTTAGCCAGATCATCGCGGTGCTTGCTTCACTTATCAGTAGCGGTTCGGCTAGAGTGGTGTCCAGTTGAAGGGGATGCTTGCAATCCTCCATTCGATGATGCATGTATTCCTACAGACATGACTTTCTCAGCAATGAGCTCCACAAGAATCTCCTCCATAGACTTCTCTAATGCACTAGCTTTGCCCGACATTCACACTTGTAACCAAATAGATCCGGTAGGCGAACAAACAAGCAAGGTAATCAAATGAATGGCGAGGTCTAGAAATCACAGTGAGATGCAATTGATTATCTGTTAGCTCGAATAATCATGGGTGGAAAAAAGTGGTATCGATGTAGCATCCGACAGGTTGAATAAGCAAGCATCGTAACAGATTCCTCCGATGGAACATAAATGTACATCCGTCCATTATGGAGTGGTCGCAATGGTCCAATGGCGGTCTTTCTGTCAATAATTGTATTTCTAGTCATTCTAGAGTGTTATTATAATGGGTGGGGTGCCTCCAACGGTCATATAGCTTCTTTGTGGCAAAGTTCCATACTGTGTGGTTCTATTATTCTGGTGAGGTTCAGGTTCTGTAGATCTTTCTCCCGCGAGGTCTTCACTAGGACTTCTTGTAGTTTTGCTAACTTGGTGTTCTTCTTACTGAGCTTCATTGCCTTCTTTCCTCTGATCTGAGTCTCTAGATTCCCTTTTCCATTCTTATTATTATCTTCTCTTAGCATAATGACTTCGCACTGCTGATGTTCTTTCAAAGGGGTCAGAGGTAATACCTCTTTGCTTACTAGGTCCTGGGTGGACATACTTTTTTCTTGCATGGATAGGTTCATTAAGTCTTCATGTGTTCTTTCAACTTCGAAAGCTAATTCTTCGACCCTCTATTGCTTTGACTGATCGTCTTGTTCTTCTATTAGTCGTGTTATTTTTCTGGCTATGAAGTCCCTTAATTCTTTCTTTTTCCGTTCTGTAGATTCCTCCTCTTCTTTCCTTCTCATCTAATCCTTCCCAATCCAAGCCTTTCCTAATAAAAGTGGGAAAGGGGCGTTGTTCTCAACAAACCTAATAACTTCAAATTCTTCTTCAGTCATGGTTCCATGAGAAATCATAGGTATATTAGTAATTCTTCCACATAGGGTAATCATCTTCCCTTTAAAAAAGCCTATCCTTCCCAATGAAGGTATCATAGAAGGCTTTCCCAAAATTTCCCAAGTGATTTCTAGCATAATATTCACATGTGTTTCTTCATCTAGTACACAGTCTATGTCAAAGACTTATATTCTTGTAACTATGTGTTGTTTTTCTTTCAAGATCTCTGTCAAACTAACATCCTTGTGGCCATTCATTGCTTCTTTTAACTCTACTAACATAGTATGAGCTTTCTCTGATTCTTTCTCTTTCTGATATACTAACAGATCCTTAGTTTCTTGACCTTCTTTATAGTTTTCTTGTCTCATGTTCATCTTTTCAACTTTAGCAATCATTCTTGGGCAATCTTCAACCTCATGAACAATAGCTTTACAACAAAAAGAAATAAGACCTGTACCAGGGCATTTATTAGCAAGATGTCCCGATCTTCTGCAATTATAACATAGTGTCAATCATCTATTTATTTTAAATGAGCCCCAACCTTTCCTGTACTGCGCACTGGGATCACAGTGCTGGACCTACAATCTGCAAAAATTCCTTCTAGGTTCCTGCATCCATTTATTACTCCAACAATTCTTTCTATGCATAGGAATAATGTATTTTTCTCTATTTCTATCAAATTTATTCAGATCGACTCTTTCTTCTAACTATGCCCTAGTTTTCAGACTAGGACAAAATATATCAAACATACCTAGATTCATACTTTCAAAGAAAAAATTTCCACTTATCTTAACTTTACCAGAGAACCAAGCTTTAAGATCTTACCTCTTTCTTTTAGATCCAGTTTATTTCTTAGTACACAACTTCGCAAGTCAAGTAGAATACTGCACACTACATCAACAGATTTATGCGCATATCTTTCTCTTTTCTTCAGTTCCGAGCAATCACAGTTTCAAGTCCTAGCAACATAACATATGTTGGCACAGGGGCATACCCAGGGTTCAATGCTTGAATAGTGCACCAAAAAAACCCTAACTATCGACCCTTTCGACAACACCTGCGAAGCAGATGAAGTCTCGCTCGAGGTAGAGGCAGGGGGGTTGCAAGACTCAGGTGTCTACAACCAACATGGGACACAGATCTGTGATTATAACACTTAACAGAGAAGTTATCCAAAAATAGGCACTAGTTCATGAGTCTTATTTACATCACAGATCAAACCCTAAGTACTAAACAATGCAGTAATAATCAAGATCAAACCCTTAAAAACTCTTAGCACATAGCATTAGTTTAGATCTATCATTCATTTACACCATTAATCACTAAGCTACAACATCAGATGCATTCATTATAACAACGCTAAGCATAAATCACATAAGCAACATCGCAAAAATCACATCAACACACAGGATATATGTGGTTCACCCTAGTGTGAGGCTACGTCCACCAACTTCTTTGTTTTCTTTATTATTCTTCAATCTTCTTACAATCATCTGCTCCTGTGCACAAGGCCACAGAGCCTAACTCCACAGTGGACAGGTGACCTATGCACAACGCACTAGATATACCTTCCCAAAACCAGGTCAAGGCACAAAGCCAACTCCTTAATAACACATAGCACTTACATACAACATCTGTGCACAAATAAACTTAGAAAACACTTGCACTTACCTCTGCAAGCCCTTAACACATTCTTTCACAAATCTAACCATATCTACTTCTTACATCGCTTAACTACTTATTTATATCATTACAAAAAGGCCTAATCATGGGTAAACCCATGGGTCGACATCCCTTAACCCGTTACATAAACAATAAAACACTTTGTTGGGTCCACAAGCTCGCAAAATGAGTGAGATCTCGCGATCTCTGATCTTCCTGGGCTCTCCATCTTCGAGCAGCCTGTTGAAGTCCCAAAAATTGTCAGACATGACCAATGTTTCCTCAAAACTTTGTCAAGGTCCAACAACCCCTACATGGTATTCCTTCTGGGATGCCATTAAAGAATAGTACTACCCTGTTAGAAGCTACGAGGACTAGTACACTAGATGGACCACCTTGCGTGAGGAAAGGGATAAGAAAATACAAGATTTCACCAATATCCACTTGGATCATAAATTCCAGTAAATTCCATATCCCACCAATGGATCATGGGCCATAATCTTGCTCTCTATTGTTCATATCCGGTGGTTGAGGGTGATATTTGTGCTTTCTCTTTGTTTCTCATATCTGGTGGTTGAGGGAGATATTGGTATACATAGACATTCAAAGAGGACAAGTCACAGATCTTGTTTATTTGATATAAATGTGGTATCTAGTTCTCCACAACAAAATTTTGAATTTAGAGATTAAGTTTTAATTTAATGTTTCTATATTGAAATTATGATGTATGTATTTAAGAGTATGCATAAAGCTATACTACATGTAAAGTGAACTATCGATGTGATAATGGACAAGTAGAGAACTTATTTCTCCAAATCACTCACATAAAAAGAATTTCAAATCAAACTTGTTATCACCAAAAGTACTATCTTTTCCAAGAGGGAAATTATAAATCTCTTGATGAAAATCCAATTTTTTCCATATTTCTAGAGAATATGTGTCAAGGACCTAAGATTCTTGCTTAAAAATTTTCATTTCATCATTTTCGATGATGAATAATTGTGTTGCTTCAACTTGAATGGCTTGACCAACTTGCACCTACTACAATCATACTATGTCTCTTCATTTAAAGTCCCTCATAAATTTTCTTTAAACTATTATAGATAGAAGCACCAACTCCTACTTACTTAGATTATTCAACAAACACACTAGCCATGCGTCCAACTACAACCTTAAAACATTCTACAACAATACTTATATATAGTCAATTCTAACACTTAGCCAACATAAACATACAAGAATAACAACATTCAATATACACAAGACAATCATAGAACCCACTACGGAAGGAAACCAAGATAAGTGCCTTGACCCTTTATTATAGAAGAATGTCACATTAAAAAAGAGGAGCATGACCAATCTACCTGTCGCTCATTTACATATTATAATCACAGTGGGAAGTAGCCAATGAACAGTGAATCTAACCCCTGCATCATCTATAGGCCTACCTCCTATAGGGCTTGTCTTCATATTCTTAATTTAACTAATGCAACTTGACGTGTACTTCCTAACCCTAGAATTAAAATCATAGGCCTCCTTGATGAATTATTGCAACTCTTACTTCCCTCCAAGCATGGAATTTGACGGGCTACAACTCATGCTTTGTCCAACAACCCATTTTGACATGTCATCCATAAAACCACACATCATTGATGACTTGCATCAAAATTATTAACTTGTCAAATTCACGTGTAACCACACAGATTACCTATAAAAAACGATAATAGGTATGTGCACTATAGGATTAGAGGTTATATTATATATGCCTTGGGTTATACGCATATTGGGTAGGTAGTAGTAACTCATTGAAGCATCCAGGAATAAAATTAAATGCCAATAAATGAGAAGGAAACAAGGAGGGTGTTTCACTGTCGCGTCAAAAAAATGTTATATAAAAAAATAAATGCCAATAAATTTGAGATCGCATCGATGGATCATGGGCCATAATTATGCTCTCTACTACTCATATCCAGTGGCCGAGGGAGATATTGGTGCTTTCTCATTGTTGTGTGTATCCATTGGTTGAGGGATATATTGGTAGACATATACATTCAAAGAGGAAATGTCACAAATCTTGTTGATTTGATATAAATGTGGAATCTAGTGCTCCACAACAAAATTTTGAATTTAGAGATTAAGTTTTAAACTAATTTTTTTGTATTGAAATTATGATTTATGTATTTAATAGTATGCATAAAGTTATACTACATTTAAAGTGAACTATGGATGTGATAAGGAAAAAGTAGACAACTTATTTCTCCAAGTCACTCACATAAAAGGAATTTAAAATAAAACTTTTTTCCAAAAGGCTAATTATAAAACTTTTGATGAAAAACCAATTTTTTCCTTATTTGTAGAGAATATGTGTCAAGGACCTAAGAGTCTTGCTTAAAAAATTTCAGTTCATCATTTTCTATGATGTAGCATTGTGTTGCTTCAGCTTGAATGGCTTGACCAACTTGCACCTACGACAATCATACTATGTCTCTTCATTTAAAGTCCTGCATAACTTTGTTTACACTATTCTAGTTAGAAGCACCAAGTCCTACTTACTTAGATTATTCAACAAACACACTAGCCATGTGTCTAACTGCAACCTTAAAACACTCTACAACAATACTTATATATAATGAGTTATAACACTTAACCAACATAATCATACACGAATAACAAAATTCAATATACACAAGACAACCGTAGAACCCACTATGGACGGTCACCAAGATAGGTAACTTGACTCTTTATTATAGAATAATGTCACATTAAAACATAGGAGCATGACCAATCTACATGTGGCTCATTTACATCAGTGGGAAGTAGCCAGTGCACCATTCATCCAACCCCTGGATCATCTACATGCCTACCTCCTATAGGTCTTATCTTCATCTTGGTCATTTAACTAATGCAACTCGACCTATACTACCTAACCCTAGAATGAAAACCATAGGCCTCCTTGACGACTTTTTTCAACTCATACTTCCCTCCAGGCATAGAATTTGACGGGCTACAACCTGTATTTTGTCCAACAACCCACATTTGAAATGTCATCATAAAAGCCACACGCCATTGTTGACTTGCATCAAAATTATTAACCTGTCAAATTCATGTGTAACCACACGGATTACCTCTCAAAAATGCTAATAGGTATGTGCACTATAGGATTAAAGGTATATAATATATGGCCTAGGTTATACACAGCCTAGAGAGGTAGTTGTAACTCATTGAATCGTCTAGGAATACAAGTAAATGGAAATAATGAGTAGGCAACATGGAGGGTGTTGCACTATCCCATCACTATAATTTAGATAAAAAAATAAATGTCAGTAAATGCTAGGTCACATCGATTTATCGTGGACCATAATCATGCGCACTACTTCTCATTTTCGGTGGATGAGGAAGATATTGGTGCTTTCTCTTAGTTGCTCGTATCTGGTGGTTGAGGAAGAAATTGGTAGACATAGACATTCAAAGAGGACATGTCAGAGATCTTGTTGATTTAATATAAATGTGGAATCTAGTGCTCAAGAGAAAAATTTTGAATTTAGAGATTAAGTTTTAATTTAATTATTTTGTATTGAAATTATTATGTATTTATTTAATAGTATGCATAAAGATATACTACATGTAAAATGAACTATGGATGTGATAAGGGACAAGTAGACAACTTATTTATCCAAATCACTCACATAAAAAGAATTTCAAATAAAACTTTTTGTCGCAAAAATACTATCTTTTCCAAAAGGCCAATTATAAAACTCTTGATGAAAATTCAAGTTTTTCCTTATTTGTAGAGAATATGTGTCAAGGACCTAAGATTCTTGCTTAACATTTTTCATTTCATCATTTTTTATGATGTAGCATTGTGTTTCTTCAACTTGAATGGCTTGACCAATATGTACCAACTACAATCATATTATGTATTTTCATTTAAATTCCCTCATAACTTTGCTTTAAACTATCATAGTTAGAAGCACCAAGTCCTACTTACTTAGATTATTCAACATACACACTATCCATGCGCCCAACTGCAACCTTAAAACATTCTACAAAAATACTTATATATAGTCAATTATAACACTTAGCCAACATAAGCATACAATAATAACAACATTCAATATACACAAGACAACCATAGAACCCACTATGGACGGGCACCAAGATATGTGCCTTGAATATTTATTATAGAAGAATGTCAAATTACAACATAGGAACATGACCAATCTACCTTTGGCTCATTTCATATTATAATCATAGTAGGAAGTAGCGAGTGCACTGTCAATCCAACCCCTGAATCATCTGCATACCTACCTCCTATAGGTCTTCTCTTCATATTGGTCATTTAACTAATGCAACTCAACCTATACTTCCTAACCCTAGAATGAAAATCATAGACCTCCTTGATGACTTCTAGCAACTCTTACTTCCCTCTAGGCCTAGAAATTGATGGGCTACAACCCGTTTTTTTTCCAACAACCCATATTTGACACGTCATCACAAAAGAGACATGTCATTGCTGACTTGCATAAAAATTATTAACCTGTCAAATTCATGTGTAACCATGTGGATTACCTATCAAAAACACTAATAGGTATGTGCGATATTGGATTGCAGGTATATAATATATGTCCGGGGTTATACGCAACCTGGGGAGGTAGTTGTAACTCATTGAAGCGCCCAGGAATACAAGTAAATGCCAATAAATGAGTAGGGAACAGGGAAGGTGTTTCACTGTCGCGTCACTAGAAGTTAGATATACAAATTAATGCCAATAAATGCCAGATCACACCGATGGATAATGGTCCATAATCCTTCTCTCTACTACTCATATCCGGTGGTTGAGGGAGATATTGGTGCTTGCTCTTTGTTTCTCATATCCATTGGTTGAGGGAGATGTTGGTGTTTCCTCTTTGTTGCTCGTATCTGGTGGTTGAGGGAGATATCAGTGCGATGAGGTGGCATGTAAGGTTTATGTGGATATGAGCAACGCTAAAATAAACATTTTCGGACTCTGAAACTATGGTATTGAGAGAGTTGCACCTATGAGTCGCAACAAATCTCATGGTAAATCACTGGGCTTGATCATTTCTATAGTAGACCAGGTTTTGGGAATATTGCAGGTTGTATAAGGCTTCAATAATTCATGAGATGAATAATATATTTTCAAATTGCCATGGCCGAATCTCTAACATGGCCATTGATTTTCCTATTTTTTGAGTTACCCATTTGCTTGTTTTGTGGATTGTTGGTTGTTCTGGGCTTTAGATTATGATTATCTATCCATCAACATTTTAAATCTTGTAATCAGTTTTAGGATGTAATTTGTTCTATGGCCATTGCTCCATATGTGGATAACAATGTGTATTGTTTCCTTTGGGAATAGAGATGACAGATGGGATGGATCGTGGTTCTACTCTTTTAGGCAGTGAGCTCAAGTTAGGGATTTTAGCTAGGTGCAAGCCATACTCAGTGAATACACAAATTGAGTGGTCGGGACTTGTTCCCCTCTGGTTCTTTATGGAAAAACCCACTATAGCTCTCACTGCCTAGTTAAATCCTATTGTCAAATACCTAACTTAAATAATATTAATAATATTATTTAAAACAAGTGTTGCATGGCAGCGTAGTTCATGCTGGGTTGAATTGGGAATAAATGCACAGGGATGGGGAAAAAGTGGCAGATTTATATGGAAAATGCAATGGAGATGTGGAAAGCAACATGAAGGATAGGTGGTATCCATGTAGTAAATGACATGTGGCCTTTAGAGTCCCATTTAGCTTTTGAAACTATATAATCCGTCTTGCTATGCTCAAAATTTTTGTTCTTTCCAGTAGTGTAACTTGCTATGTTCGAAATTTCCATTCCTACCTTGCATGTTTTATCTCTTCAATGTATTTATGAAATTCATTCATAATGATTTACGTATACTTTCAACTGGTTAGATTTAAGTACAATTTCCATAGACCATCTGGCTTGTGTGTCTCTATATGTGCCAGGACAAATAAATTTATATGCATAGGAGAAGAAAAAGATATCTATGAGAAAACGATAAAACATATAAGACACTTATAAACTTACATTCAAATTAAACAAACACAATTTATTGACATTCAACATAGTTGAAGATAAAAAAAATTGAGCACATAAATATAAAAGGAGATAAAAATAGTTTTATTTGAAATATATCAAAAAATAATATTGTCTATTACATATTCTTGGAAATTTAAATGCGTTTGTCATATAGACTGGGATTGGGGCTCCCACGAACCATAGTATAAACATGTACAAGAGATAGGACTTTGGAAAGAAGAAGTGGGAGACGGTAGAGAGCAATACCTGAAAAGAAGAAATTGGAAGGTATCAGTCTTTGGCTAGACATTTCTATTTAAAAAGGTGGAATAAATGGATTGATAAACAAGGCAGGATGTGAGTAGTATAGAATTACAGTGATTGTACATATCACCCCTTTTTCTATTTGCTTCCTGATGACTTTTTATTGCTGTCGTCGACAACTACTACAATCATGCCAACTTCTTGTTGCCTTTCGTCGGTGACCTGCTTCATTTCCCTTTTGACACATTCTTCAATGTATCTTATCAAGGGGGCCACATTGATCTCATTCCGTATTTTTATGTTGAAAAGTTACTTTTCTAATTCCCTTAGATCAATAGAAATATTACACAGAGCCTCATCAATTTCTTCATTTTGTACCGAATAGTCGACTAGCGAGTTGTCCATGTCATCTTCACCATATTCAAGGATGTTGTAAACATTTTCTAAAGACAACCCCTTAAAAATATCAACTTGTTTATCGAAGACTTTCTTAGTTAAGGGAAAGGATTTGATGATTAATTTGGGGTCTTGGACCTCGTTGGTCCTTCTGGCTAAGTCTAGTTCGATAAGCTTTATGAATAATTTTTCTTTCTTTGATATGACTTGTTCACATGATTGCACAATGAGATGAAGGTTCTTCACTTTCTCTTTCCAGCATGCATTTAATTGAGTGATCCAGTTTTGGTAGGGGAGATCTTCTTGTCTTATTCCAAAGCATGTGCCCTCGTTCCAAGGGAATCCATACTTTGTGATGTTTCCTAGGCCTCAGTAATCAGTTCCATTCTTTTCTTTATATTATTCTCCACATGTCCTTTACACAATGCGAGGATGTTGGAGGATCCTTTTAACTTGGTTGCAGGGGTGAAAGGCATGGCTATTGCTAAAGGACTGACAATCAATGGAATAGGAATAAAAGATTCCTCCAATTCCTTGACTCAGACCTTCAGTCTGTCATTCTCGGCCTCAATGCCTCCAATGGAATCATCAAGAGAATCTCTGGTTTCTCTGTGAATTCCAGACATTTGGGACGACCGCATGTTCGCAAGGTTAATCTCTGAACAAGATTTCCCTTTCTTATTTTTTACATATCTCTTTTCAATAATTAAATTTTTATACCCGCTGTAAAAAACAACGCTCTAGAATACAAAGGATTCATCTTCATAAAAAAAATATGTATCAGCTATGTCAATTGGGAGACTATGCTAGATCCCATCTCTAGGATGGTCAAGGTTGTGAAATATTCTATCCAGATCCGTCTCAAGTTCCATGTTCTCACTCTCAATTTCGGGCTCTTCTGTCTTCCCTACATTTTTTTTTTTCTTCTTCTCCACGAGAAGATTGTCAGAACTATCAATTTTAGGGAGAGGAGGGTTGTTATCTACTCCTTCGTTTGGAGAATTTTGGGTTGATTTCTTACTGTGGTGGGCCGTTGGAGTTATGCTCCAGGATGTCTTACTTTTGGGAGTGATATCCGACGATTTAACACTCTTCTCACCGAGGCCTTTTCCTTATTTCTTGTACAGTTCAGTGGTGGTTTGCAATGTTTCTAGGCCGTCGGCATCAGAAGCAAGAGTGTTGTCGTCAGTGTATCTATTTTCACTCAGGTGTCTCTGGGAAAAATAATTTTAGAGGCCAACTGCAAGTAAATGTTCTAAAAAAATTCCATTAGGGTCGAACCCTCTTAGCCTTTCAGCATATCTTAGGTTCAAGTTGTTGAAATGGGCTGCGAATTTGCCAATTTTGTTGGCGTTCCTCAACACGAAGTCCCCGAATTTCCAAGGAAAAAGAATGAACTGTTTGTTTCTCTTCTCATGGAATAGATGGAACTAGTAGTTGTATTGCCTTTCTATTTTTGTAACAAACATTATGTCCGTAATGTGACATGGAAGGAGAGCAGGTTTTCCCTTGGAGCCAAAAATCCTTATCACACTGTAATTCTTGATTTGTTCAAATTCACGCTTCCTGTCCAAAAAATTGGTTTCCTGGTCATATATGTGGGGAGCATCCTCTCCTAATAATAAAACTTTGATAATAGATAAAAAGTCATTAAAAACCTCATAAAAACAGTGGGAGGCCTTTTGCTTCCATAAGGCCTAGTACCAGAAGGTTACTGGGTCAAATTCTCAGTTTACCTTCTTGGACAAAGACAATTTTGGAAACAGACAACAATGAACTATTGTGAAAACCAAGTAGGATGACATATAAAACTTCTTCTCCTTTTTTAAGCTTGAAAATTGGGAACAAATTTCATGGGAAATTAGATTCCCCCAATAAAAAATGGCTTGTTCCTTGACTGTGAAATACAAAATATAAAGAACCATGTGGGAAATATTTGTTGTGGATTCATGTCCCGTTATTCTTGTAACTAGCTAGAAAATTTCCCGGAATGGATTTATAAATGAACTAACTTGCAAGATTGTGATATCTTCAGGAACTACCATCGAGTCTTCCAGGATCTCGAGCAAGAGGTCCAACCCATTATTATGATTTCTTAGGAACTGCTTGGAGTCTTCTCCTCTGAACGTCAATGTTGGATCCAACAATCTTAACATATGGCAGAAGACCTAAGATTATGAAGAAATAGGAGAGTGATCCCGCAGTGGAATAATTATTTGGCCTAAAATATATTTATCGATGCACCAAAAGACTATCTCCTTACAGTAAAAAACTCCAGGGACACATCTTGCATGAACAATTCCAGAGGTCCAAATTATTTCGTTCTGGGTGGAAGGGGATGAGTAGTAAGAATTGCATACTTAGAAGTGTGAATGTGGTGGGTACGATGAAGAGAAATTAAGGATTGTAGGTTTCATGAACGCTCCAGCCCGACGATGCGCAAACGACATTCCACGATGTTTAAAATTAACACTCAGAATGGATAATATAACCCTCCACAAATCCTGGTTTAATGCGTATTAATGGGATATATTCTTGATCCTTTCACTCATCAATGAAAATCTATATGGTTCCTGCATGATGAGTTATTAGCATTAAAGCTTACTAATTGCATATTTAGAAATAAGACCTTATATATGTGTGTGTGTGTGTGTGTGTGTGTGTGTGTGTGTGTGTGCTTATAATTTTTTATTATTATAAACAAGTGTGAAGGTGATGAAGAAAGGGAAGAGAAAGTAAGGAATGGCCAAGTATGAAAAGTGGTCGGATGAGATTCGAAATAGGGTTACACAGGATACTCAGGAGAGTTGAGTGTCTGATGGTGAAATTGTATGTCTCGAAATTGTTTACTGCAAAATGCATAAAACGAAAGAGGGCATGATGGGGAAGTTTAGTGGCCAGTTTGTATATTTGCGGAATTCCAGGAAAGTGGCTAAGTATGGAATAGTGAAACGATCGGTCGGACTCGTTTTCAAAATTAAGGATTGAAGATCTAGTGAACGGGCCAACCCAACGACGTGCGAACGAAATTCCATGATGTTTGAAATTAACACTTGGAAGGGATAATATAAACCTCCAGAAATCTTGGTTTAATGCATATTAATGAGAGATCTCCTCAAATATTGGTTTAGCATTAAAGCTTACTAATTTCATATATATATAATGTTTTTATAAACAATAGTTTTATTATAAATAAGACTCTTATATATATATATATATATATATATATATATATATAAGTATGAAAAGTGG
>ML778602.1:1977763-2013655 GCA_009831015.1 Picea engelmannii | reverse complement strand
TTAATTATGTTAGCAATAGACAATTTTTTAGAATTATTCTTTTTCATTACAGGCAGAGCAGGTAAATACGCGTTAAGAGGTTTTGCAATCCCTTTACGCTTCAGCAAATGGAGCGAAGGTACGCGCATCCTGCACACTATTCCGTGTTGGTCGTAATTAATTTATATCATGTTTTTTATCTTCATAGAAAAGATGGAATATTTAGACTACATTAAAACGGCCAGTGCATGATTCAATTCTGAATTTGTGCTTTTATACTTTTAATGGCTGTGAAGATTCGTAAAGAGAAGAAGTTGTGGGAGTCGCCACTGAATACATCAATTCCTTTGAAACGAGTATTTCAGATAGCGTAATTGCTCGCGAAGAAGTGAAAAATGTTGAAGATAATTGTAATGAAGTCTCTTTTCATTTGGTGCGTGTAAGATATTCAGGTTCAGGCAGCCATATCTACAGCGGCTGCTTGAAAGATTCGAAGGCTTAGTTAAAAAATACGGTGTGATTTTCAAATTTTATTTTCTGCAAATGAAGAAAAACGGACAGACAGTGTGATTCATCAGCATGAATGTGCTTGGTAACATCTCGATGCTCGGATTAACACCTGTTAGCCTTTATTATGCGCTTCAATAACCTCCTCGTTTCTCTTAGGTACTATGTGGTTTCAATTTGTGCCCTACATGTTTGCGATTTCGTGTTTGTTTCGTAATGCTTATTTATGGGAGGTTACATTCTGGTATTTCATTCCAGGTTAATAATCATATGGCTTTTAAAAATTTCCAATCGCTAATAAAGCATGTCTTAAACAAACGTGAACTAAAACCGACAGATAACCAGTGGAAATTGCGGCACGCTGTTCTTCGGTTGTTGTACCCATCGTGGGAAGAAACCAACGATGTCATCCTGTATCCTTTGGAATAATAATTCTCTATAACCATGTTTTATTATAAGCATGTAGGTTTCAATATTTATATATTACCTTCACTGCATAGGAGGTAGGAGGGTGGAGGTGGAGTAATATTTGAGAATTCATAATATAATAGTTTTTAAGCAGGGTTTATGTAATTATCTTAATATAGTTATATAATTGTATTCACATGAAGTTTTTTTAGTTAAATGTTATTAATATTATTTTATATTTAGTATATTTTATATTATTAATGTTATATGTTAGAATATAATTTGAATTGGTAATGTTAGTTGAGGTAAAATGTGTAAAATTATAAAATAAGTAAATAATGTTAAAGATGGAATTATTTTTATGAAATGATTTATATATTTTAATAATATTTTATTTATAAGGAAATGAGGTCTTCATTAACTTCAATCATTGATTTTAGGTTAAAGGTGAGCATAGGGAAGAGTTAGGCATAAGAGCACTTTTGGACTTAAGTTTCAGATGTTGAAATATATCACAGTAACATAATAATCAAACCTACATTACTATGCAAATACAACAACTTGTCTGGATCCTCCATGCATGAGCATTTTAGCATAAGAAGAAACAAGATAACAAATAAACTGCCTGAAACTGGTCACAACAATACTGTAATCAAACATACATTACAATACGACTACAACCCTCGCCTGGATCCTCCATGCACGAGTGTTTCAGCACATATTAAACAAGATGATGAAAGAAACTGATTTCTATTAATGCGAAATCTCAAGTCTCATACAAAAACATAGAACAACTCCGTTATGAAAATATTACAAAAATAAGGAGCTCTTCTCAACTAGTTGATGACCATAACAAAATCTAGAACTCATCTAATTATAATCGACTCAGTTCACAACTGACAGAAGTGTGATTTGGCCATCCCATTCAAAGCTTTACATCTATGCAACCTTCTGTCAGACTTTGCGTGTATTCTTGTGTCAGACACAAGCTCATATCAACATGGGCCTATAGGAAAAACCGTTCATCGGAGAACCTTGGACTGACAACTTTGTATCCTTAGCCATAATTCTATGCTTTCCATTTATGGACTGAGCTGAGGTTTCAACTACCAATCCCTGCTCATTAAATAAATCCTCCTCGGGATTGGAGCGTGGCTAGACGACTAGCAGGTGACCACGTATAGCTGTCAGATACGATATTATATGTGCACGTGATTTCGGGGCCACGGGAAGTGGTTTAGTCCCACACCGCTTTCGGGCCTGAAATGCACCCCCTTCCGCCATGTAGCCTCCCCACAAAACCATGGTTAGGATTTTGGACCACCTTTGGATTTTAACGTTCGCGCTGCTTGTGGCGCCGAAATGATCTGTAGCCATTGAACTGATCACGACCTAACATTTGGGAAGTCCCGCTATTTTAGCACCACCGCTAAAGCTTTACGTTCCCGCCAACCTTATAAACTCTTTAATTATGCTTGGGGGAGGCGTGGATTTTGGTGCGAGGGAGATTTGATGCTGAACAAGAATATTTCCCGAAGAACGGATTGTCGAAGCTGACGTGGTGACATGACGTCACTATGTTGATGTGTCGTGGAAATAAGGGTGACACACGTCACTTGGAAACAAGCGGATGATATCCCCAAAGGTGCCTGGACTGAGTGCCACGTGTCAGCGCCAGATGGACAGGTGGCGAAAGAACTCAAACTCCACGGCAGAAACGCTTCGGGAATTTGTAAAAAGGAGGGAGTGAGAACATCGAAGCTCCGGATTCCAGAGAATATCTAAGCCATTGGATCTTGGAGGACACATGACAGAGATCCATGCACTCCACAGGAATGTGTTCCAGAGGAAACCAAAAATGAGAGGATCCAAAATTGTCGAAACCTGAAATGGAGAAGCAAATCATGACCGTCCATTGGAGACGAAAATGCGACAGAGATCCCCGTACTTGGGAGCGATGGGATGGAGCAGCAGTTGACCGAGAGTTGTCTGGAGTGCTAAAGAGATACAAAGCTAAAACCCTGGTCATTGATGGCCTAGATGCGCGACAAAGATCTCTGCATTCTGGGAAAATCATTTTGAAGAAAATCGAGAGGAGAAGTTCCAAAACACCTGAAACCCAAACTCTAAAGTAAATCATGCACATATTCTCTAGAGGACAGGTGGCACCTGATCTACAACTTCGGGAAAAAGTACTCCAGAGAAAATCAGGACTAGAGAAGAGAAAAATATCGAAGCCCAAACTCTTAAAGTGAATCTTGACCGTCCAATCTGGAGGGACACACAACGCTTGATCTGCAAATCTGGGGCTTCTTCCAGGTTGTTAAACCTCGTACAATTTTGACATTTTGAATGCACGATGACCGTTGATCTAAACTATTCCTGGGGTCTCCACCATTGAAAAATGAACCTACCCACTGAATGAACTGTTCTTGCGCTTGGACGCTTCCTGTGAAGACCACGAACTTGGATGACCTGCTGCCCTTGACAACTATATGTGATAACAACATGGACGAAGGATCTTCCACTTCGCTAGTTCGAGGCTCAGAGAAAACAAGGTGTGTTATTGCCAAAAGTTTTGAAGCCCTTAAGGTCGAAGTAAATCTCAGTCGTCCAATCAAGAGGACATGTGGAGGCTAATCTCATACTTCAGAGATTTGACACTCGAGAGATTAGCATGACCTAGTAGACAGAAACTCCCGAAGGCTGGAGTTTCGAAGAAGTTATTGGTCATTCATTTGTAGAGGCCTAAGGAGCGTTGGATCTACACCTCTATAGATAGTTCGAAACCTCGGCACTTCACGAGTATTGTGATTGCGAGCGGTGAAATATCTCTGAAGCCCGAACTCTCGACATAATTTCTGAATCGTGGATCTTGACGAGAAATTGAGACCGTCGATCTCTTGCCCTATTCATAGGTTCACAAGTTTGGAGGATTTCCAGGTAAGAAAGGAATATCGCTAGGAGCCCCTAAGGCATGAATTCCCAAAGTAACTTTGGACTGTTGATCTCAAATCAATGAGGACCGTTGATCTTTGCAGCAATTCATTTATTCACCCATTCATCTATTCGAAGGAACTAAGACCTTCATGCATATTAACGCATGAAGGTTGAAGGCCCGAAGCGCTTGGTTTTTAGCCACCGATCACATGAGAAGATGAACTTCAATTTTTTTTTGGGTCTCGAGTAAACTCAGATAGCCTGATTCCACCATTAGAGGGGCTATAGTTGCTAAAGAATATATCTCAGAGTTATGACTCTGTAGATCTCGTGCTCGAATATTTAGATCCATCCAGATCGAAGCTAAAGAAGTGGTATACCGCATTGTTTTCGGCTCGAAGTCACACACAAGATTTCACTGACCTAGTTTTACACACATGAAACATGAAGAGAACTTGTCTGTTTGCATCAAGCGGTATTAGTGTGATGAGATAGAATATTCGATCAACAAGTGTGATCGAATTGGTGAATGAACAAACCAAAAACCTTTTCATGGGTCAGCAAACACGACTCAGGAATTCCATAAGAGATCTCAGATAGATATTGAAAGAGAACAACAAAGAAATGGCATCATATATTGCAAAGATAAATGAAGAGTTTCTAGATGTACCTAAGGAGCTCACACAAGAAGCAAATCAGAGGAAAATTGATGATATTTGGAGTAACATGAGCATGCCCTACCATTACCGCCACAGTATAATGGTAAGAATTTTGAATTTTGGTCTGTTAGAATAAATACCTATTTGTGTCTTGTAGACGGTTATCATAATCTACATGATCGGGAAAGGGATGCATTAGCATTACAGATCATCCAACAAGCCTTGGATGACAGTATGTTGCACAAGGTAGCAACAACGAAATCTTTTGAAACAAGTTTGGAGTATTATGGAAACAGAGTACGATGAAAGAGGGAGAAACAATTTATCGAATGTTTCCACTCTGGAAGAAGAATCTGTGTCTGAAGCAGAGCTACCAGAGGAATAGAATGAAGGATCATTTGTGTGTGAAGCAGAGCTACTAGAGGAAGAGAAATAAGGTGCCTCTGTGTGTGAAGCAGAGCATGAGAAAATTGTAGAAATTGATGGTGAAGCTATCAATACAACAACCTGTATCGATGAAATGATTCGATTAGTGTTTGATGATCAGAAAAAATGATCAACATCACTGATGATTAATGAACAATGTGAAAAAATTGGCCTCTTTGAAACATAGGTAAGAAATCTTGAAATTGAAATTGATGATGATATTATGATGAGTGCCTTAAAAACATGAAAGAGAAGAATAAAATTGATGAATTGTTGTATGGAGGAGGAATCCTACTTGGAATTCAGAACCAAGTGGATGGTTTGGTGACTGCAGAAGCGGTGCTTGAAAGAAGGTTTGATGAAAAAAACATTCAAGCCACTACACTTATGACTGTTAATAAAGCAGTTGAAGAAGAAGATAATGTTGATGTAGATTTGAAATGGATTGAACAGTCAATATATAATGATGATGATGGTAACTCCTCTCAGAAAGAACAGAACCAATATGGTTCCTGTTATAATTTTTTATATCAGAATGACAAGTTGTTTGAGTATGCAGGCGAGAAGACAAAAGAAGAAGATGAAGACATGGATGAGGATTTCAATGAAGACAAGTTTGAAACCATTTTCATGCAATGGAGTTTTGAAGAAATCATATTTTATTATGAGTTAATGTGGAAGTAGTTCGTTGACTGTGTAGCCCAAGTTATGAAGGGAATTGATGATAGTTTATAGTGGTGGCATCAGCTCACTGTTGAAGACAAATTTGTTGCAGAAGAAGATGAAAGACACGATCATAAGTAGCCTGATCAAATTCTAAATATGAAGTTACAACGACAAATACAAAATGAAAAGCATGGAACCTTCAGTATCAATGCCAAAATGAAAAAAAATGACCAGATTAGAACAATACATAGTTTGGAAGAAGAGAAAGAAGAAACCGAGCTTAAGTGAAAAGATGAAGTTTAGTTTTGTTATTACGTATTGTAATCCCAACTGAGACATAGACCAACATGCATTATCATTTTTGAATTCCTTTTTTGTTTGGAAAATCCATTTTTTATTTCCAAATGCAGCACTTAGGAATCATCAGTGCTGATGTTTATAATTGTTGAGTTCAAGAGGGAGTGCAATTTCTAACTGTAACCTCAATAGTATGTGACTGTACACTGCCATTTGTTCTGGCCAACTGTAGAAGTCCATTATGATTTCTTGTTTTGTTTCTTGATCTTCTTGATTTGCTTGAGCCTATTTAGCTCAGCTCTTTTCCCTTAATGAAATGCACTCGACGTTAGGTGCTCTACTCACTCTTGTTTTCCAATTTCGTTTTCTCTGTATTATCTTCTTTGTTTCTCATTTTTTCAAAGTACGAGGCGGATAGATTAATGTTTAAACTCCCTTATTACATGAAGGTATACAAAAGAATTGGTTTATATGAAGAAAATAATCGTATTAGTAGGAAATGATTAGGAGTGAAATCAATGAGAACCTTAGTGAAAGGTCAATCATAACCTTACTGGGATGGTTATTGAATGAGTTTCGTGTATTTAAGATTATAGTCTTATGTATGGAGTTTTTTTCTCTCATAATAATTGATTAATATATTTAAAGAAAATTACAAGAAAACTTACTAAGTTATAATCTCACAACCTCGCTGACTTTTGATGTTGACTCTAGGAGAATAGAGAGTAGAACGTTCCTTCACCACATCCAATGATAAAAGTGATGATTTAGGGGTTAAAAATCCTTACAAAAGAAAGAAAAAAAATTAAAAATTTAGGGTTTTTATGGGATATGTTACATTTATAGTTTGGAAAATGAAGATAATATCCTCCTACTAGTAAAATTTAATGATAGGACTCTAACTAAACAAGTTACTCTTTTCAGTATTGATTCCAACGATAATCCTGTATGGCTAGATGATGACCTTGTTTTATCTAATAGCTACAAAAGAAGCTCTGAATACCTAATTGATAATTTGTTTGGTATTGAGTTGGTCAAGATATTCACCTCTCAAGACCTAATAATTTAAAATGGAGTAATGAAGTGGGAAAAGTCCAAGAAGATGAATTTTATTCATGGGCTAGATAATAGTGTCATATATTATGTGATATATGATATCCTCGTTTCCAACCAAATAGAAATTTTTGACCTTTTAAATGACCATGAGCCCAACTTTGATCATAAACCTTTAACCCTAACTCTAATATTTTCCTTGCACAGGAGCGCCATTGAAAAGAATTATGATAATCAAAGGAATTCTCTCTTTGACAAAAGTAAATTTTACCTTTTATTTTAAAGGATTTAAATATTAAATTAAATCTCCTAATTTATAAGGACAACATTGAAGAAATGCATCATAATTTTACAACTACCCTTTCCACTTCTATTAACAAGTTCTCTTTCGAGGTTTCCTGTAAAAATAATAATAGAACGACCAACCCTTGGTATGATAGCAAACGTAAAATTGCTAGGAAATCCATTAGGGATACTTCTAAGAGTCCTTAAAACTCGATAAGATCAATACATACAAATCCCAAATTAAAAGGGAAAAATGTACTATATAAATAAAATGTAACAACAACTTTCACAACTATATAAGTTGGATCCTAAGAATTTTTGGAGCCAAATTCTAAATCGAAATACTAAAGAAAATAATAGGATTCCCTTAAGGGAATGGAATTCCTACCTTAAAATTCTTTACGAGTTCCCTTATTCCATGGAAACCATTCCTATTGTCCCTACAAAGGATGAAGTTTTCTCTTTATATGACATAGAGCTCAGGGTTAAGTAACCTGCAAATGGGAAAGCTACGGACATTGAAGGCTACCAAGATGAAATTTTTAAAATTGTAGGGCCTATCCTTATCTCTCACATACACAAGCTCTTCAATTTAGCAGTCATGCAAGGCTTCCCTAAACCCTGGTCACAAAGCCTCATTGTTCCTATTTTTAAAAAAGGGAATAGAAACATTCCCTCTATTTAAAAGAACATTATGATTAGCCCGATTTTAGCCAAGCTTTATGGAATTATTTTGGAAAAGAAGATTAGCCTTTGGCTAGAAAGTCATAGTAAAAGAGCTAAAGGCCAGGCTGGGTGTGGACCATCTTGTCACCTTTAGGATCATTGCAGACGAGTTCCGCAATACTAAAACAAATATTTTTTGTTGTTTTCTTGAATTTAGAAAATATTCTTCCATGGTTCCTAGGAAAAAACTTTGGAATAGGTTTGAAGAGATAAAAGTGCCTCTTGAGTTGAGGGTTGTTGCAATAAGGATGTATGAAAATGTTATTGCTAAGTTTAAAAACACTGAGGGCTGGTAAAAAGGGATTAACTGGGATATTGGATTCAAACAAGGTTGTCCCTTGTCCCCTACCCTTTTTGGAATATACAATGACAAGTTAGAAGATTGCTTCAAAAAAGCAAGTTATGTCAGCCTTATTCTCACTAGTATAGTCATCAATCTTCTTCTTTGTGCCGATGATATCGTTCATATGGAAAGGAGTGATCATGATCTTGAAAACCAACTAAGAATCCTCAAGGATTTTTTCTCTGATATGGGTATGACTGTTAATACCGATAAGACTAAGGTCATGGTTATTAAATCCAATAAGATCACTTATTGGGCAACTAGGAAGGGCATCCCCCTTCCTCAAACAACTCGTAGAAACTTCTATTGTAATTTGATCTTGCTAGTCCAAGAAGAAAGGCGTTTGAAAATAATGTACTATATTAATTTTTTATCTTTGTCAGCATGAGTGAGTCCCTTATTTGTAATAAAGAATTCACCAGTTTAAGTAAATAATGGAGATGTCTAAAATAGTGATTAGTTAGTTGTGTCAGTGATCATTGCGGGAAATGTCTCTTGCCAGCCTGAAGGCAGAGAAATGCTAAAGAATAAAGAGGCAATTACCGTTGTTGGAGATTACCTTAATTGTTTAAAAAGGGACATCGTCTTATAATAGGATTGATGAGGTTTTGTTGAATCTTGTTTCTTTATCCTTCTTGTGTGTAATTCATTTTTCATTTTACGAGAGTTTTTGCGAGGTCATTTTATTTTGTTTTTCTGTTTGTGATTGGTGAGAGAGAGTGTGCACTAAAGGAACTAGTGCACATCTCTTTTTTGTTGTGTGTACAAGACATTCTTCCCCCATCAATAATTCTCCCTCCATCACTAATTCTCCCTCTCCATCACTAATTCACCCTCTAGAAATGCACCCTCCATATAACACTATGCTTAATTGTTGAGCGTGTCCCCTCTCTAGCAGACCCATCAACACCCTCCATCAAAAATCGTTTCTCCATTGTTGAAAGTGCCCTCACACTTCCAAATCAATTAGTATCAGAGAAAGTTATGTCCCTCGGACCAAAATTTCATCCACCAGATTAAATGTTTTTTATTTTTTAGGGTCGTTATCTTTCTCCTCATGTTTTTTCTCAGAGCATTACATTGACACTTCTCAGGGTTACTTTCACACCCTCCTCAAGGTGTATTCAATATTGTCGACCATGTTGACTCGATGAGAGGCCTCCAATGAGGAATCCAATGCACATACATCAATTCCAGTTGAATACTTGGCATTGGCTCTCCAAGAACTGATTTGAATCCAACAACAAAGATCTCCATCACTCATGCAGATGGACACCCTCTTTCAGTTAACCAAGTTCTCTGGCCAAATGAATGGAGAGACGATTAATTCCTGGATCTGTACCCTCTCTAGTTATTTCAAAAACCTCATTTGAGATGGAAAAAGGCACCAAATTGCAAATAGCCAACCTTCAACTAGACGGAGTGGCACAAATATGGTGGGACACACACTTGGACACCTCAAAATTGATCGTAGAGCTCGATACATCGTCTACCCAACGAATGGATGCATTTCATCGTGGGATACATTATGTCAAGCATTGATCGAATGCTTATACCGTCTATGCTATCTTCAGATTTTTCTCGCCAAGTGATTACAACTCCATCAACTTTCCAATCAATCATTCTAAGGATACATCGATGTTTTCTGCAACTTGCGCATATAGATACATGTCAATGACCCACAAGAGGTATTAATAATTAAGTTCAATTCTAGTTTATTGTTACCTCTTCGGCGAGAGGTGGGTATTTTTTACTCGCTTCTCTGTACAAGGATTTCTTATGGACCTTGTCCATAGAAAGAAAGGTGGTTCATCACATTCGATATCCGCCAAATCGAACCTAGGACGATAAGCCACCTCCTTCTCATTCTCAATCTTATCCTTTTTCCTCGTGAGTGACCAACAATGCAGTTTGGTGTAATTTTCACAAGACCAACTCCCATAACTCTGCCGATTGTCCAGCCATTAAAGATATCCACCCCCTTTAGACCTAATTTGTAGAGGCCACACCAATTGAGCTTCCAGAGAAGCCATAAGTCATCTCTCTCACCAACCTCACCCCAACCAAACCATCCCTCATTCTCATGACTACGCCAGAACCAGGTCACCCTAACGTTCCAATATTCATTCACAAGTGCCAAATTAAAGGTGAACTTGCCACTCTCATTCTGGAAAATGGAAGTCAAAATAATATGATATCACAAGACTTAGTCCAACATCTACAACTCCCCACCACCACACACCCCAAACCATATCAACTTAGCAGGGTATAGAAGGGCGGTCCTCGCATTACTATTTCTCGGTGTTGCGCTGTCACTTTCGTCATTTTTCCTTTTCATCACACTATGATCTACAACGTGTCATTGTTATATTGTGTTGATCTCATTCTTAGTCTTCCTTACCAACAAGAATGAAAAGCGGTGTATCATGTCGAGACTCATCAATACCACCTTAAACAGGCTCGACACACCTATGTTCTTACTTCATCATCTATCACGTCACCATCATGACAAACCCATGCCACAACCACTCACCATGTTAACAATACCAACAATATCTCTTTGTGTTTGACGTGCCATGTTTAGTCTAAGAACCTCATTAATATGAAACCTCCCATAGTACTCCATCTCTGCCTAGAATTTACCAATGTCTCTCAATATTCCTCAAGCATCCAACCCACTTGATCCCTTACTCCATCCATCGATCTCATTCATGATGCATCATTACCCAAGGATCCATCATCTAGACCAGTTACCCAAGACACTATCAAACGTCCTCAAGTTACCACTTACCATTCCATCACACAAGACACAATTAAATATCATTATCACTTACCCTATATTTCCTCTCAGTTTTATCTTGGAGCGATGCGCAAACAGGGAGGTCACCTAGTGACTTACCACTCCGAGACCCTGCCCACAACCAAATTTAATTACCACCACTACGCCAATGAATTCCACCTCTTTATGCCAGAGTTGCAAAAGTTGCACTGTTACAATAGGGCCATGCACTCTTCGATAAACTTCTTACATTTTGAGGTTTTTCTTCGATTTCAGTCTTCGGTACCCATAGAGATGCCTCTCATTTTGATTGCATTGGGATCAACACATCAACACAAAGAAAAATAGGCTGACCATAGTGGTGTTCATAATTTATCACAGGAACACATTCCAGTCGCAGCATCCTTGCAGGTAACACATAATCACGCCAAGGAACATCATATTTCATACCTGGTCGATAAACAATGGCAAACTCTAGAGACAGGACAAATGAATGACAGTTGAGACAGTGCAACAAATGTTCCCTTAGTTGGTGGAGGAAGCAAGGATGCTTCCAATTCTAAACAGGGAGGAATTGGGCCACCAGGAAGGGCATCCCCCTTACTCGGCCAACTAGTAGAAACTTCTATTGTAATCTGATCTTGCCAATCTGAGAAGCAACGCGTTTGAAAAGAATGTTCTATGTTAATTTCTCATTTTTGTCAGCGTTAGACATTCCCTTATTTGTAACAAAGTGTTCACTAGTGTAAGTAAATAATGGTGATGTCTAAAATAGTGAATAGTTAGTTGTGTCGGTAATCGTTGCGGGAAATTTCTCTTGCCAGTCTGAAGGCGTAGAGAAATGCATAAGAATAAAGTAGAAATTATCATTGTTTGAGATTTCCTTGATTTTTTAGAAAGGGACATTGTCCTATAATAGGATGGATGAAGTTTTGTTGAATCTTATTTCTTTATCCTTCTTGTGTGTAATTCATTTTTCATTTTTTGGGAGCTATTGCGAGGTCATTTTCTTTTGTTTTTTTGTTTTTGATTGCTAAGAGAGAGTGCACACCAAAGGAAATTGTGTGGATCTCTTTTCTGTTGTTCGTACAAGTAATTCTCCCTCCATCTAGCACTATGATTAATTGTTGAGCGTGTCCCCTCTCTAGTAGATCCATTAGTGCCCTGCATAAAAAATCGTTTCTCCATTGTTGAAAGCGCCCTCACACTTCCATATCATGTATGATACCTTCATATATGACAACAACAACTTGGAATAAGTGACTTCATACATATATCCTTGAATTGATATTCACCACAAGCTTAACTATAATTATAACATTGAAAAAAGGATCATTGGGGGATGGAAAGCTTATTATGGGCTTGAAAACAGTTGTAAACCAACTGATCTTTAGATTTGGGATAAGAAGAAACTCCTCTTTGAGACTCTTGTTAGACATGTTACTCTTTCTGGATGTGAATTCTGGGGCTGTAGTATCTCTCGTGAATCCGGGAGAAAGATAGAGAAAATAAAAAATAATTTTATAACCTAAAATCTCAAAATTAAAGGAAATACACGCTATCCCATCCTCCTCTTAAAAACAAGCATCTCCCCCATTGAGACGATGGTTATGACTAGATACCTAATGTATAAGAACAAGTTAAACAACATGGAAGACAAGAGGATTCCTAAAATTGCTTCAAAATCGAGTCGTAACAACCATTGACTCAAGCGAGGATGGCATAAACATTCCTGATCTTGGATAAACTATTGGGGAATTATGGAAGACACCATTTTGCAGAATAAAGATATTATTAAAAAAAAYCGTCAAATCAAAATTTAAGGAGAAAATGTGGTGTGATAAAGGGTTAGAGTAAAAAATAAAATTAAGTTATTATAAGGATGTAATCAACCCTAATCTAGAACATCAAAATTATCTATCTGTTTTGACAAGTGTAAAGAAAAAAATAAGCATTGCTAAGATAAGAACAAATTCTCACGAGCTCCATAGTGAAACTGAGCGTTAGTCAATTCCTAAAATGCCATGGGATGAAAGAGTGTGTCACCTTTGTGACACTAAGAAGGTTGAAGATGAAAATCACTTTCTCTTAGATTGTCCAGCCTATATGCAGATTAGATCTCATTTTCAAAATATTTGTCACACTACCAACCTTTCTAACCTATTAACTCAACACAACTATGGTGATCTTGGAAAGCTTCTCTTAATGCTTTTCGAGCACAGAAAAAAAATTCTAAAGAATCGCAAGTAATGACTTACCCTCTTAAGGTGTGAATTAGATCTCATTTTCAAACTATTTGTCACACTACCAACCTTTCTAACCTATTAACTCAACACAACTATGGTGATCTTGGAAAGCTTCTCTTAATGCTTTTCGAGCACAGAAAAAAAATCCTAAAGAATCGCAAGTAATCACTTACCCTCTTAAGGTGTGATAGACCAATTCAGTCTTAGAGGACGTGCATCATCATCATCATCAATGTATTTTTTATTAAGTGTTTTATTTTTTATTTAATAAATTATTTCTTTATTTATTTTAAATTTGTTTAAATATTATATTTTATTCATTTATGCAATTTGTCGCATTACTAATTTTCCTGACCTTTTAACTCAACAAAATTATGTTGATCTTGGAAAGAATCCCTTAAATTCTTAAGGTCGGATAAATCAATTTGGTCTCACTGGACCACCACCACCACCACTACCATTCATATTAAGTAAGAACTATACACATCTCTATTGTAAACCACACTCTTTAACACAATCACAAATTTCACATAATAATAATTTAATTATAATAACTTACTAACTAAATTCTCATATTATAATTATGATATATTTTTAATAACAGAAATATAATGTTTTAATTACATAGTTCACTAATATATTATAATTATGATATATTTTTAATAATGCAAATATAATGTTTTAATTACATAGTTCGCTAATTTAAATTTTAAGAGGTTTAATAACAATTGAGGGTAGTATATGGTATTAGGTATGGAATCAAGGCTATATGCTAAGAAGAAGCATACAACCCGATTGTAAGAGGCTTAATCCATGATTACACGGGTTATTGGCTAAGAGCTCTTCCTCCTTATATATAATGAAAGAGGTTAATGATACAAGACCTAAAAACATTTTACAAGACTGAAAGTCTACTCCATTACTAGCAAATTATTCTTAGCATAATTTTCCTTAAATAATAATAAAAAAATCAACCCACATTTAAAGATAACAACCATAATAACTATCATCATTATTAATTTACAACTAAAATATGATAAATGTTACCATTTAAAAAAAAAAAAACATTCATAATAATTATTATTATTATTTTCTAATTAATTTTAATTTCCCATTCACATAGCAATTATAATGCATTCCTTAATAACAATTACAAACTTTATAAACATTAATTAACTATAACTCCTTTACACTATCAAAACACTTTATAAAATCTTGGCAAGTTAGAATCGTCAAAAATATCTCTGTACACATGTCATCCATACATCGCAATGGGAACGTATTATAGTTGAATGCTCGAATGCACAACTATACATTACAATTGGAAAGTGTTCTAGTTTGAATATTGGGAATAGAAAAGTATTATCAATTATACATTTTTCTTCTATAGAGGGTTGGAGGGGTATTAATAGAGAAAATGTAAGAGTGATGTTTTTTTTAAACTATCCCTAATAATTTATATTAACATGTAAAAAAAAAATATACAATGTTTATATTTATGTTGTCGATTTTATATTAACATGTAAAGAAAATATACAATATTTATTTATGTTGTTGATTTGCTATCGGGGAAATGAGGGAAATGAGATTAGTAGTAGAAAAACATTTTATCTATTTAAGATTGGTTAAGAAGTATGTAGAAACTCAGATTATTCTTGAAAATCTGGCTGGTTAATGTCATTAATGTATGTCAGTAGACAATGTTTATTTCTTAAAAGAAATATTTGTGCATTACAAATATTCATTAAGATAATGTTAATTTATGAAAGTAAATGTTTTCGTGACAGTACATCAGACAATGGTTTATGAAGATCAGTATCAATTCTAAATTGACCAATATCACATGGAACAGTCTTATGAAGACTCAAATGATACCTTTAAGATATCTTGCTGGAAAAGCTTTTCGTTTCTAACGTGTGATTTTTGCCTTGAGTTTTGTTTGTTTTGTCAGGCGAAAACACTAACTCGAGCTGAACTTGGCGCAATCGTGAGCGGCCATTGCCATCTTCACGCCATGGTACAGTCAAGTGACAAAATTTCCTGGCTTTGCAATAACAGTGAACTGACATTATCTTTCCACGTGCTTTGCAATAACAGTGAAGTGACATTATCGTTCCACATGCTTGCATGGCTTGAGAGCTTAAGAAAATCAGAAAACCACGTTTACTCGACCTTTCGATTGCGGATTTCATCCCTCCAATGGGCATGGAGCAAAGAGCAATAAGAAAATCAGAAAACCACGTTTACTCGAACTTTCGATTGTGGATTTCATCCCTCCAATGGGCATGGAGCAAAGAGCAAAGTAAAAATAAACATGGAGCAAAGTTTTGAATTTCCTCCATGCCGGTTGGCTGGACAGAATCTGCAATCGAGATAACGTTTGTCACGTTAAATCAGAATTTCGGTCTCATCCATGTCTAAACGAAACGGTCCACACAAGGGACAGAGGGGAAGGCTTTCTTTCATGATGTTGGGCAGCGGAAACTAACATGAAAAATTAAAGAGCTGACCACGTCGTCGCGTGCGTGCACGGGCTCTGAAGAAATCTAACACAATCTCTCTTCCCACATACGGCACCTTCAAATGTCATTCACTGCTCATTGTAATATTGGCTGGAAGGTGCTTATCAGGTACGACTCTGGGAAGTCTGAAGAAAGGGCAATCTACCTGCCTGCATCAGCTTGTTGCATGTTGACAGCCGGGCGTCTGATCCTGAATTTGATTTGGATATCAAGGAATAGAAAGATACTCTCAACTGGTGCCTGCATCAGCTTGTTGCATGTTGACAGCCGGGCGATCTGATCCTGAATTTGATTTGGATATCAAGGAATAGAAAGATACTCTCAAGGAATAGAAAGATACATATTATAATCATAGTGGGAAGTAGCTAGTGAACTATCCATCCAACCCCTGAATCATCTACAGGCCTACCTTCTATAGGTCTTGTCTTCATCTTGGTCATTTAACTAATGCAACTTGACCTGTACTTCCTAACCCTAGAATGAAAATCATAGACCTTCTTGATGACTTCTTGCAACTCTTACTTCCCTTAAGCCCTGGAATTTGACAGTCTACAACCAGTATTTTTTCCAGCAACTCGTATTTGACACGTCATCACAAAATCCACACATCATTGCTGACTTGCATCAAAATTATTAACCTGTCAAATTCGCGTGTAACCACGCATATTACCTTTCAAAAACGCTAATAGGTATGTGTTGGCCTAGGTTATACGCAGCCTAGGGAGGTAGTTGTAACCCATTGAAACGTCCAGGAATAAAAGTAAATGCCAATAAATGAGTAGGCAACACCATCCCAGGAATAAAAGTAAATGCCAATAAATGAGTAGGCAACAGGGAGGGTGTTTCACTGTCGTGTCACTAGAAGTTTGATAAAGAAATAAATACCAGTAAATGCCAAATCGCATCGATGGATCATGGGCCATAATCTTGCTCTCTACTGCTCATACCTGGTAGTTGAGGGAGATATTGGTGCCTTTTCTTTGTTGCTCGTATCTGGTGGTTGAGGGAGATATTGGTAGACATAGATATTCAAATAGGACATGTCACAAATCTTGTTGATTTGATATAAATGTGGAATCTATTGCTCCACTATCAAATTTTGAATTTAGAGATTAAGTTTAAATTTAATTCTTTTCTATTGAAATTATGATGTATGTATTTAACAATATGCATGAAGTTATATTACATGTAAAGTGAACTATGGATGTGATAAGGGAAAAGTAGATAACTTATTTCTCCAAATCACTCACATAAAACGAATTTCAAATAAAACTTTTGTGTGCCATAAATACTACCTTTTTCAAGAGGCCAATTATAAAACTCGATGAAAATCCAATTTTTTTTTAATTTGTAGAGAATATGTGTCAAGGACTTAAGAGTCTTGCTTAAAAATTTTCATTTCATCATTTTCGATGATGTAGCATTGTGTTGGTTACACTTGAATGGCTTGACCAACTTGCACCTACTACAATCATACTATGTCTCTTCATTTAAAGTCCCCCATAACTTTGCTTTAAACTATTATAGTTAGAAGCACCAAGTCCTACTTACTTAGATTATTCAAAAGACACACTAGTCATGCGTCCAACCGCAACCTTAAAACATTCTACAACAATACTTATATATAGTCAATTTTAACACTTAGCCAACATAAGCATACAAGAATAACAACATTCAATATACACAAAACAACCATAGAACGCACTATGGACGGGAACCAAGGTAGGTGCCTTGAATCTTTATTATAGAATAATGTCACATTACAACATAGGAACATGATAAATACACTTGTGTATCATTTACATATTATAATCACAGTGGGAAATATCTAGTGAATTGTCCATCCAACCCCTAAATCATCTATAGGCCTACCTCATATAGGTCTTGTCTTCATCTTGGTCATTTAAATAATGCAACTCGACATGTACTGCCTAACCCTAGAATAAAAATCATAGACCTCCTTGATCACTTCTTGAAAATCTTTCTTCCCTCGAGGCATGAAATTTGACGGGCTACAAGCCGTATTTGGTCCAACAACCCATATTTGACATGTCATCACAAATTCCACACGTCATTGTCGGCTTGCATCAAAATTATTAACCTGTCAAATTCACGTGTAACCATGTGTATTACCTATCAAACACGCTAATAGGTATGTGTGCTATAGTATTACAGGTATATAATATATTGCCTGGCTTATATGCAGTATAGGGAGGTAGTTGTAACTCATTGAAGCATCCAGGAATACAAGTAAATGCCAATAAATGAGTAGGCAACATAGAGGGTGTTGCATTGTCACGTCACTAGAAGTTAGATAAACAAATAAATTGATATGGATTTAGGATCAGAACAAACTCATTAACAAATTGAATACAATAAACACAGAGATACGGAGAACAAAATAGATATCCACTAAACAATATCTTCTATTAAATAAATGAAATAGGCTAAAACTGTAAAACTACAAAACTGAAAGAACTTGCTCGAATGGTGGTAGCTATCTCTGAGAAGAGATGTGGCTATTGCTCGCATTCGTTTGAGTAGAATGATTACAATCAGGCTCCAAAGGCCTTTTTAATATTACTCATGAATTCCAAAACCCTAGACATCCAAAAACCTAACCCTAAGAGGTCAAACACCAAAAGTCATGTGGGCCCCGATGGGCAAATTGGTACCTCAACTTCCCAGTGTCGTAACTTTTGCATATGACCTCCATTTTAGGCACATGATAGCCCATTGGAAAGGAATTTTCAAGAAATACATGTTACACTATCAAACTTTGATTTTGTCTATAGTTTGACTGTGGCAAGCCAAAAAAACATTGTTTAGGGCCCCAAAATGGCCCTGGAAGTACAAGAAGATGTGCTCACATGAAAACATCCAAAATAAGCCAGTTGGATTAGGTGGGAGGCCACCAGTCTCCACCTGGAAGACGTGTAGGGATTCAGACAACCCCGGAAGTGTAGAACCCACAATTACAAAGAAGTACTGAAGAATGTGTTGAACTAAAAATTGTCAAGAGGAGCCAGTTGGAATAGGTGGGTGGCCACCAATATCCAAGCGGATCAGTCCTCCCTGCTTAGGAAGAAATGGTCTCCATTTCGTTGAATTCCCCTATTATGTGAGGAAACTTCTGCTGAATTTGGCCTCGGTTGAGCCACTTGCGTTGGTGTAGGAGCTGCCCTACCTTGACAACCTTATAAAGTTGGATCCTTTTCTAGTGAATTCCCTTGACCTATATGCCCACTATCTCATCAATGGATGCATGTTCCATGCAATCATGGTTGAGCTTTGTTGGTTTTATTTGTTCTATGATCCCTGAGGTGTCCAATAATGGTGGAAAATATGGATGAAGGAGGTCCACATTGAACATTGGGTGCAAGCCAAGGAAGGGTGGAGTGTTGAGCTCAAAATCATTGCTACCCACAGCTTTGGTGATCGTGTAAACCCATAGAGAAGATGGAGGAGCTTCTGATGGGCCCCTGTAAGACACTCTTTCTACAAATGTTACCAAACCTTGTCTCCCACCTGAAATTGGAGTGGTACCGTGTGTTGATCATGGCACTGCTTGTACTTAGCATTGGATTTATGCAAAATCTCATGGACCTATTGGCGGATGTGCTAAATCTGCTCAATAAATCTGGTGGCTTTGTCGATCTTAGACTTGACATGGGAAGAGTCTCTATGTGTGGTTGCAATAGGTAGTGCAACATCAATGGGACCCAAGGGTTGGAATCCCAACCCCACCTGAAATGAGTTGTCATTGATGGAGCTATGGAGAGCCATGTTGTAATTGTGTTGAACATAGGGGAAAATCTCATCCCATGTACGTGGTTGCTTAGGGTTGTACATGCGTAGGATGTGCCCAATCATCTGATTGAAGACCTCTGTTTGGTCATTGGTTTGGGGGTGGAAAGTCATGGATTTAGTGAGATTGGTGTCCAACAGTGACCAGAGACTCGACCAAAATGTGTTGAGGAAAGTGTTTTCCTGGTCGAAGATGATGGTATGTGGTATCCCAAAATGGACCTAGACTTGTTTGAAGAAGAGATTGGCAGTATCTTCCACTGTGATTTTCTTCTTGCAGGTTGTGAGGATGGCCATCTTCGAAAACCGACCAACTAACACAAATACAAAATCATTCCCTTTCTTGGTGGAGAGAATTCTAGACATGTAATCCATCGAGATGGATTCCCAAGGCTTCTCGAGAGTAGGAATATGGTTGTATAAGCATTTATTCTTGATGGTTGTCTTGGAAATGGCACAGGTAGTGCAATATCCGATATGCTTGTTGACGTCCTGTCGAAGTTTTGGCCAATAAAAATGTTTTTGTAGAATGACCACATTTTTCTCCATGCCAAAATGTCCTGCCATCCGACTGTAGTGAGCTTCCCAAATCATCTTTGCACGTTCTCTTGTAGGAACACAGAGATGGCCCATATGGCATAACAACTCATATTGAATGTGAAAATTGTTGACATTCACGCATGTACCCCATCGTTGATAGGAGGTGGTGAAGTCTGGATCTTGCTGATAAAGTTGGGGCCACTCAGATGCTTCATGTCCATAGGAATGGAGCATAGTGGTGAGTGCATCCACGGGAGGTCGAATGAGGTATTCAACAACACGATTTGTGCTCCCTGTCATATACGTGAAGTTGAGATGGAACTGTTGCAAGTAGGTTGACCACTTTTGATGACGGTCATTTTGTAACTTCCCCTATGTCTGTATGAACTACAGAGGCTTGTGATCAGTGTGGATGATTGTCTCCTTTCACATAATATAATGTCTCCATTGATGAGAGACTTGTACAATGGAATACATTTCATTTTCATAGGTGGGGCATTTCCAAAAATTATCTGAGAGTGTCTCACTATGGTATGCTACTAGATGACAGTGATGAGTGAGAATTGCACTTACAACATAGTCATATGCATCAGTCTCAATATTGAATGGTTGTTGCAACTCGAGCAAGGATATTGGTGGCCACCCACTTATTCCAATTGACTCCTCTTGACAGTTTTTAGTTCAACACGTTCTTTTGTACTTCTTTGTAATTGTGGTTTCTACACTTTCATGGTTGTCTTAAGCCCTACACATCTTCCAGGTGGAGACTGGTGGCCTCCGACCTAATCCAACTGGCTTATTTTGGATGTTTTCATGTCTGCACATCTTCCTGTACTTCCAGGGGCATTTTGGGGCCCTAAACATTGTTTTTTTGGCTTGCCACAATCAAACTATAGAAGGGGTCAAAGTTTGATGCAATAATTTGTAGTTCTCGAAAATACCTTTCCAACGGGCTATCACACGCTTAAAACATAGGTCTTATGCAAAATTTACGACCCCGAGAAGTTGAGGTACCAACTTACTCATTGGGGTCCACATGACTTTTGGTGTTTCACCTCATAGGGTTAGGTTTTTGGATTTCTAGGGTTTTTGAATTCATGAGTAATGTTAAAAAGGCCTCTAGATCCTCATTCTAATCATTTTGGTCAGACAGATGCGCATAGAAGAGACATCTCTTCTCAAATATAGCTACCACCATTAGAGCAAGTTGTTTCAATTCTGTAGTTTTACAGTTTCATCCTATTTCATTTATTCAATAGAAAATATTGTTCACTGGATATATGTGTTGTTTTGTATATCTCTATGCTTATTGTATTCATTCTATTAATCAATTCGTTTTGATCCTAAATCCGGATAAGTGGTATCAGAGCAATCTTCTCTTCATTTATTTTTCTTTGTGCATGTCCCCGACAAGATCTAGGTATAAGAATTTGGGACTCGAACCAATCGAGCCTTTGCAAGATCAGTCACGCTAATCCCAACAATAACCGATGGGGGATGAAAATAAAGATGAAGGAGCAGGAGATCATTTTAAAATGTTGCTCGAGGAAGCCCTTGCATGACAAAGGAACAGAATGATGTATAACTTTGCACAGATACTTCAGCAGCTTCCCACAAGAGAAGCGTCTTCATCAAGCGACCATGCAACGCCCTTTAATGTACTAGTAAATTTTGATATTCCATTATTTGAAGGACTGATAGATGCAGATGTTGTATATAAATGGTTGAATCTGCTCGAAGGGTTCTACCCCATGTTAAGGACTAGTGGCATACTTACTTTGAGAAAAGGGCCATAGAGGAATCTGCAATATTTTTGGTCTCCCATGTTGGCAGAGTGGCAGGCCCAGGGTTCAATGCTTCAACATTGCACCAACAAAACCCTAACTACCCGTCCTTTCGTAAACACCTGCGAGGCAGATGAAGTCTCACTCGAGGTAGAGGCACGGGGAGTTGCAGGACTCAGGTGTCTACAAACAAGTTGGGAAACAGATATGTGATTATAACACTTAATAGAGAACTTAGACAACAATATGCATTAGTTCATGAGTCTTATTCACATCGTAGACCAAACCCTAAGTATAGAACAATGCAGTAATAATCAAGATCAAACCCTTAAAACCTCTTAGCACATAGCATTAGTTCAAATCTAGCATTCATTTACACCATTAAGCACTAAGCTACAACATAAGATGCATTCATTACAACAACTCTAAACATAAATCACATAAGCAACATCGCACAAAGCACATCAAGACATAGGATATATGTGGTTCACCCAAGTGTGGGGCTACGTCCACCAAATTCTTTGTCTTCTTTATTGATCTTCGATCTTCTTACATTCATCTGCTCATGTGCACAAAGACACAGAGCCTTACTCTGCGGTGGATAGGTGATATACACACAACGCACTAGATCCACCTTCCCAAATCTAGGTCAAGGCACAAAGCTAATGCATTAATAGCACAGAGCACTTACATACAACATCTGTGCACAAAGCAACTTACAAAACACTTGCACTTAGCTCTGCAAGCCCTTAACACATTCTTTGACAAAGATAATCAGATCTACTTCTTACCTAGTTTAGCTACTTATTTATATCATTACAAAAATGCCTAATCATGGGTAAACCCATGGGCCCACATCTCTTAACCCGTTACATAAAACCTAAAACCCTTTGTTGGGTCCACAAGCCCGCAAAATGAGTGAGATCCCCCTATCTCTACTTCACTTGGGCGCTCCATCTTTGACCAGCATGTCGAAGTCCTAAAAATGGTCAAGCATGACCAATGTTTCCTTAGAACTTGGTCAAGGGCCAACATGCCCCCAACACTCACCTGTGACTTGTCCCGAGTCACTCAGATCTGGGTAGTGCTACTTCAAAGGCCTCGAGATTAGCTCAACCTGCCTCGACTTCCTGCTTTTCCAGAGCTTTCTGGTCAACAAACTCCCGAATCACTTGTTATGTAATAGGCCCTTCCAGGAACCGTTCCACTATTGTGACCATCTGGTCCAGCTACGTGTATCCCCTTCGGGAGGTACGCAATGATCAACGTATATTCAAAGTCGCGTGGGATGCTGTCACGACTAACTGTACCACCCAAAGGTGGTATGTATTCAGGAAATACCAACGAGATTTGCTTCATGTTAGCTAGATCATCGCGGTGCTTGCTTCGCTTATCAGTAGCGGTTCGGCTAGAGCGGTGTCCAGTCGAAGGGGATGATTGAAATCCTCCAGTCGATGATGCATGTATTCCTACAGACATGACTTTCTCAGCAATGAGCTCCACAAGAATCTCCTCCACAGACTACTCTAAGGCTCTAGCTTCGCCCGACATTCACACTTGTAACCAAATAGATCGGGTAGGCGAACAAACAAGCAAGATAATCAAACGAATGGCGAGGTCTAGAAAGAACAGTGAGATACAATTGATTATCTGTTAGCTCGGATAATCATGGGTGGAAAAAAGTGGTACCAGCACAGCGTCTGACAGGTTGAATAAGCAAGCATCGTAACAGATTCCTCCAACGGGAAGGAATGCATCCATAAATGTACATCCGTCCATTATGGAGTGGTCGCAACGGTCCAATGAAGGTCTTTCTGTCAATAATTATATTTCTAGCCATTCTGGAGCGTTATTATAACGGGCGGGGCGCCTCCAATGGTCATATAGCTTTTCCATGGAGAAGTTCCATACTGCGTGGTACTGTTATTCCGGCGAGGTTCAAGTTCTGTAGATCTTTCCCCTGCGAGGTCTTCCCTAGGACTTCCTGTAGTTTTGCTAACTTGGTTTTCTTCTTACTGAGCTTCATTGCCTTCTTTCCTATGATCTGAGTCTCTAGATTCATTTTTCCATAATTATTATTATCTTCTCTTAGCATAATGACTTTGTGCTGCTGATGTTCTTTCAAAGGGGTTAGAGGTAATACCGCTTTGCTTACTAGGTCCTGGGTGGACATACTTTTTTCTTGCATGGATAGGTTCTTTAAGTCTTCATGCGTTCTTTCAACTTCAACAACTAATTCTATGGCCCTTTATTGCTTTGACTGATCATCTTATTCTTCTATTAGTCACGCTATTTTTCTGGCTATGAAGTTCCTTAATTATTTCTTTTTCAGTTCTGTAGATTCCTCCTCTTCTTTCCTTCTCATCTAATCCTTCCCAATCCAAGCCTTTCCTAATAAAAGTGGGAAAGGGGCGTTGTTCTCAACAAACCTAATAACTTCAAATTCTTCTTCAGTCATGGTTCCACGAGCAATCATAGGTATATTAGAAACTCTTCCACATAGGGTTATCATCTTCCCTTTAAACAAGTCTATCCTTCCCAATGAAGGTATCATAGGAGGCTTTCCCAAAATTTCCCAAGTGTTTTCTAGCATAATATTCACATGTGTTTCTTCATCTAGTACATAGTCTATGTCAAAGTCTTATATTCTTGTAACTGTGTGTTGTTTTTCTTTCAAGATCTCTGACAAACTGACATCCTTGTGGTCATTCATTGCTTCTTTTAACTGTACTAACATAGCCTCAGCTTTCTTTGATTCTTTCTCTTTCTGATTTACTAACAAATCCTTAGTTTCTTGACCTTCTTTATAGTTTTCTTGTCTCATGTTCATCTTTTCAACTTTAGCAATCACTCTTGGGCAATCCTCAACCTCATGACCAATAACTTTACAACAAAGAGAAATAGGACCTGTACCAGGGAATTTCTTAGCAAGATGTCCCGATCTCCTGTAATTATAACAAAGTGTCAATCCTCTCTTTCTTTTAAATGAGCCCCAACCTTTCTTGTACTGTGCACTGAGATCACAGTGTTGGACCTACAATCTACAATAATTCCTTCTAGGATCCTACATCCATTTATTAGTCCAACAATTCTTTCTATGCATAGGAATAATATATTTTTCTCTATTTCTATCAAATTTATTCAAATCGACTCTTTCTTCTAACTATGCCCTAGTTTTTAGACTAGGAAAAAATATATTAAACATACCTAGATTCATACTTTCGAAGAAAAAATGTCCACTTATCTTAACTTTACCAGAGCACCAAGCTTTAAGATCTTACCTCTTTATTTTAGATCCGGTTTCTTTCTTAGTACACAACTTCGCAAGTCAAGTAGAATACTGCACACTACATCAACAGATTTACGCACAAATCTTTCTCTTTTCTTCAGTTCCGAGCAATCACAGTTTCAAGTCCCATCAGTAGAACCATTTGTTGGCACAGGGGCAGATCCAGGGTTCAATGCTTGAATAGTGCACCAAAAAAACCCTAACTACCGGCCCTTTCGGCAACACCTGCGAAGCAGATGAAGTCTCACCTGAGGTAGAGGCAGGGGGTTGCAAGACTCAGGTGTCTACAACCAAGATGGGACACAGATCCGTGATTATAACACTTAACAGAGAAGTTATCCAACAATAGGCATTAGTTCATGAGTCTTATTCACATCGCAGATCAAACCCTAAGTACATAACAACATAGTAATAATCAATATCAAACCCTTAAAAAGCCTTAGCACATAGCATTAGTTCAGATCTAGCATTCATTTACACCATTAAGCACTAAGATACAACATCAAATGCATTCATTATAACAACGTTAAGCATAAATGACATAAGCAACATCGCAAAAATCACATCAAGACACCGGATATATGTGGTTCACCCCAGTGTGGGGCTACGTCAACTAACTTCTTTGTCTTCTTTATTATTATTCAATCTTCTTACATTCATCTGCTCCTGTGCAGAAGGCCACAGAGCCTAACTCCACAATGGACAGGTGATCTACGCACAACGCACTAGATATGCCTTCCCAAAACCAGGTCAAGGCACAAAGCCAACTCCTTAATAGCACATAGCACTTACATACAACGTTTGTGCACAAAGAAACTTAGAAAACACTTGCACTTAGCTCTACAAGCCATTAACACATTCTTTCACAAAGCCAACCATATCTACTTCTTACATCACTTAGCTACTTATTTATATCATTACAAAAGGCCTAATCATGGGTAAACCCATGGGCCGACATCCCTTAACCCGTTACATAAACCATGAAACACTTTGTTGGGTGCACAAGCCCGAAAAATGAGTGAGATCCCACGATCTCTGATCTTCCTGGGCTCTCCATATTCGACTAGCCTGTTGAAGTCCCAAAAATGGTCAAACATGACAAATGTTTCCTCAAAACTTGGTCAAGGTCCAACAACCCCTACATGGTATTCCTTCCGGGATGCCATTAAAGAATAGTACTACCATGTTAGAAGCTACGAGGACCAGTACACCAGATGGAACACCTTGCGTGAGGAAAGGGATAAAAAAATACCAGATTTCACCAATATCCACCTGGATCATAAATTCTAGTAAATTCCATATCCCACCAATGGATCATGGGCCATAATCTTGCTCTCTATTGTTCATATCCGATGGTTGAGGGTGATATTTGTGCTTTCTCTTTGTTTCTCGTATCTGGTGGTTGAGGGAGATATTGGTATACATAGAAATTCAAAGAGGACATGTCACAGATCTTGTTTATTTGATATAAATGTGGTATCTAGTTCTCCACAACAAAAATTTGAATTTAGAGATTAAGTTTTAATTTAATTTTTCTATATTGAAATTATGATGTATGTATTTAAGAGTATGCATAAAGCTATACTACATGTAAAGTGAACTATGGATGTAATAAGGGACAAGTAGAGAACTTATTTCTCCAAATCACTCACATAAAAAGAATTTCAAATAAAACTTGTAATCACCAAAAATACTATCTTTCCAAAGAGGGAAATTATAAAACTCTTGATGAAAATCCATTTTTTCCCATATTTGTAGAGAATATGTGTCAAGGACCTAAGATTCTTGCTTAAAATTTTTCATTTCATCATTTTCGATGATGAAGAATTGTGTTGCTTCAACTTGAATGGCTTGACCAACTTGCACCTACTACAATCATACTATGTCTCTTCATTTAAAGTCCCTCATAATTTTTCTTTAAACTATTATAGTTAGAAACACAAACTCCTACTTACTTAGATTATTCAACAAACACACTAGCCATGCATCCAACTGCAACCTTAAAACATTATACAACAATACTTATATATAGTCAATTATAACACTTAGCCAACATAAGCATACAAAAATAACAACATTCAATATACACAAGACAATCATAGAACCCACTATGGAAGGCAACCAAGATAAGTGCCTTGACTCTTTATTATAGAAGAATGTCACATTAAAAAAGAGGAGCATGACCAATCTATGTCGCTCATTTACACATTATAATCACAGTGGGAAGTAGCCAATGAACAATCAATCTAACCCTTGCATCATCTATAGGCCTACCTCCTATAGGTTTTGTCTTCATATTCTTAATTTAACTAATGCAACTCGACGTGTACTTCCTAACCCTAGAATTAAAATCATAGACCTCCTTGATGACTTCTTGCAACTCTTACTTCCCTCTAGGCATGGAATTTGTCGGGCTACAACTCGTGTTTTGTCCAACAACCCATTTTGACATGTCATCCATAAAACCACACATCATTGATGACTTGCATCAAAATTGTTAACTTGTCAAATTCACGTGTAACCACACAGATTACCTATAAAAACTGATAATAGGTATGTGTGCTATAGGATTAGAGGTATATTATATATGCCCTAGGTTATACGCATCCTGGGGAGGTAGTAGTAACTCATTGAAGCGTTCAGGAATAAAATTAAATGCCAATAAATGAGAAGGAAACAAGGAGGGTGTTTCACTGTCGCGTCACAAAAATGTTAGATAAAAAAATAAATGCCAGTAAATTTGAGATCGCATCGATGGATCATGGGCCATAATTATGCTCTCTACTGCTCATATCCGGTGGCCGAGGGAGATATTGGTGCTTTCTCATTATTGCACGTATCCGTTGGTTGAGGGATATATTGGTAGACATATACATTCAAAGAGGAAATGTCACATATCTTGTTGATTTGATATAAATGTGGAATCCAGTGCTCCACAGCAAAATTCTAAATTTAGAGATTAAGTTTTAAATTAATTATTTTGTATTGAAATTATGATTTATGTATTTAATAGTATGTATAAAGTTATACTACATTTAAAGTGAACTATGGATGTGATAAGGAAAAAGTAGACAACTTATTTCTCCAAATCACCCACATAAAAGGAATTTAAAATAAAAAAAATTGTCACCAGAAATACTATCTTTTCCAAAAGGCCAATTATAAAACTTTTGATGAAAAACCAATTTTTTCTTTATTTGTAGAGAATATGTGTCAAGGACCTAAGATTCTTGCTTAAAATTTTTCATTTCATCATTTTCTATGATCTAACATTGTGTTGCTTCAACTTGAATGGCTTGACCAACTTTCACCTACTACAATCATACTATATCTCTTCATTTAAAGTCCTGCATAACTTTGTTTAAACTATTCTAGTTAGAAGCACCAAGTCCTACTTACTTAGATTATTCAACAAACACACTAGCCATGTGTCTAACCCCAACCTTAAAACATTCTACACCAATACTTATATATAATAAGTTATAACACTTAGCCAACATAAGCATACACGAATAACATAATTCAATATACACAAGACAACCATAGAACCCACTATGGACGGTCACCAACATAGGTACCTTGACTCTTTATTATAGAATAATGTCACATTAAAACATAGGAGCATGACCAATCTACATGTGGCTCATTTACATCAGTGGGAAGTGGCTAGTGCACTATTCATCCAACCCTTGGATCATCTACATGCCTACCTCCTATAGGTCTTATCTTCATCTTGGTCATTTAACTAATGCAACTCGACCTATACTACCTAACCCTAGAATGAAAATCATAGGCCGCCTTGATGATTTCTTTCAACTCATACTTCCCTCCAGGCATAGAATTTGACGGGCTACAACCCCGCATTTGAGATGTCATCATAAAAGACACACGTCATTGTTGACTTGAATCAAAATTATTAACGTGTCAAATTCATGTGTAACCACACAGATTACCTCTCAAAAATGCTAATAGGTATGTGCACTATAGGATTAAAGGTATATAATATATGGCCTAGGTTATACACAGCCTAGGGAGGTAGTTGTAACTCATTGAATCGTCCAGGAATACAAGTAAATGGAAATAATGAGTAGGAAACATGGAGGGTGTTGCACTGTCCCATCACTATAATTTAGATAAAAAAATAAATGTCAGTAAATGCTAGATCACATCGATTTATCGTGGGCCATAATCATGCGCGCTACTGCTCATTTTCGGTGGATGAGGAATATATTGGTGCTTTCTCTTTGTTGCTCGTATTCGGTGGTTGAGGAAGAAATTTGTAGACATAGACATTCAAAGAGGACATGCCAAAGATCTTGTTGATTTGATATAAATGTGGAATCTAGTGCTCAAGAGAAATTTTTTGAATTTAGAGATTAAGTTTTAATTTAATTCTTTTGTATTGAAATTAATATGTATTTATTTAACAGTATGCATAAAGATATACTACATGTAAAGTGAACTATGGATGTGATAAGGTACAAGTAGACAACTTATTTATCCAAATCACTCACATAAAATGAATTTCAAATAAAACTTTTTGTTGCGAAAATACTATCTTTTCCAAAAGGCCAATTATAAAACTCTTGATGAAAATTCAATTTTTTCCTTATTTGTAGAGAATATGTGTCAAGGACCTAAGATTCTTGCTTAAAATTTTCCATTTCATCATTTTTGATGATGTAGCATTGTGTTGCTTGAACTTGAATGGCTTGACCAATATCCACCAACTACAATCATATTATGTCTTTTCATTTAAATTCCCTCATAACTTTGCTTTAAACTATTATAGTTAGAAGCACGAAGTCCTACTTACTTAGATTATTCAACAGACACACTATCCATGCATCCAACTTCAGCCTTAAAACATTCTATAACAATACTTATATATTGTCAATTATAACACTTAGCCAACATAAGCATACAAGAATAACAACATTCAATATACACAAGACAACCATAGAACCCACTATGGACGGGCACCAAGATATGTGCCTTGACTCTTTATTATAGAAGAATGTCAAATTACAACATAGGAACATGACGAATCTACCTGTGGCTCATTTCATATTATAATCACAGTAGGAAGTAGTGAGTGCACTTTCAATCCAACCCCTGAATCATCTGCAGACCTACCTCCTATAGGTCTTCTCTTCATATTGGTCATTTAACTAATGCAACTCAACCTGTACTGCCTAACCCTAGAATGAAAATCATAGACCTCCTTGATGACTTCTAGCAACTCTTACTTCCCTCTAGGCCTAGAATTTGATGGGCTACAACCCATATTTTGTCCAACAACCCGTATTTGACACATCATCACAAAAGACACATGTCATTGCTGACTTGCATCAAAATTATTAACCCGTCAAATTCATGTGTAACCATGCAGATTACATATCAAAAACACTAATAGGTATGTGCGATGTTGGATTGCAAGTATATAATATATGGCTGGGTTATACGCAACTTGGGGAGGTAGTTGTAGCTCATTGAAGAGCCCAGGAATACAAGTAAATGCCAATAAATGAGTAGGGAACATGGAAGGTGTTTCATTGTCACGTCACTAGAAGTTAGATACACAAATTAATGTCAGTAAATGCCAGATCGCACCGATGCATAATGGATCATAATCCTTCTCTCTACAACTCATATCCGGTGGTTGAGAGAGATATTGGTGCTTGCTCTTTGTTGCTTGTATCTAGTGGTTGAGGGAGATATTGGTGCTTTCTCTTTGTTGCTCATATCTGGTGGTTGAGGGAGATATCAGTGCGATGAGGTGGCGTGTAAGGTTTATGTGGATATGATCAACGCTAAAATAAACATTTTCGGACTCTAAAACTATGGTATTGAGAGAGTTTCACCTATGAGTCACAACAAATCTCGTGGTAAATCATTGGGCTTCATCATTTTTGTAGTAGACCAAGTTTTGGGAATATTGCAGGTTGTATAAGGCTTCAATAATTCATGAGATGAATAATATATTTTCAAATTGCCATGGCCGAATCTCTAACATGGCCATTGATTTTCCTATTTTCTGAGTTACCCATTTGCTTGCTTTGTGGATTGTTGGTTGTTCTAGGCTTTAGATTATGATTATCTATCCATCAATATTTTAAATCTTGTAATCAGTTTTAGGATGTAATTTGTTTTATGGCCATTGCTCCATATGTGGATAATAATGTGTATTGTTTCCTTTGGGAATAGAGATGACATATGGGATGGATCGTGGTTCTACTCTTTTAGGCAGTGAGCTCAAGTTAGGGATTTTAGCTAGCCACAAGCCATACTCAGTGAATACACAAATTGAGTGGCTGGGGCTTGTTCCCCTCTGGTTCTTTATGGAAAAACCCACTATAGCTCTCAATGCCTAGTTAAATCCTATTGTCAAAGACCCAAATTAAATAATATTAATAATATTATTTAAAATAAGTGTTGCATGGCAGCGTAGTTCGTGCCGGGTTGAATTGGGAATAAATGCACAGGGATGGGGAAAAAGTAGCAGAGGTAGATGGAAACTGCAACGGAGATGTGAAAAGCAACATGAAGGATAGGTGGTATCCATGTAGTAAATGACACGTGGCCTTTAGAGTCCCATTTAGTTTTTGAAACTGTATAATCCATCTTGCTATGTTCAAAATTTTTGTTCTTTCCAGTAGTGTGACTTGCTATGTTCAAAATTTCCGTTCCTACCTTGCATGTTTTATCTCTTCAACGTATTTATGAAATTCATTCATAATGATTTACGTATACTTTCAACTAGTTAGAGTTAAGTACAATTTCCATAGACCATCTGGCTTGTGTGTCTCTATATGTGCCAGGACAAATAAAGTTATATGCATAGTAGGAGAAAAAGATATCTATGAGAAAACGATAAAACACAGAAGACACATATAAAATTACATTCAAATTAAACAAACACAATTTCTTGACATTCAACATAGTTGAACATAAAAATTTCTGAGCACATAAATATAAAAGGAGATAAAAATAGTTTTATTTGAAATATATCAAAAAATAATATTGTCTATTACATATTCCTAGAAATTTAAATGCGCTTGTCATATAGAATGGGATTGGGGCTCCCATGAACCATAGGATAAACATGTACAAGAAATAGGACTTTGGAAAGAAAAAGTGGGAGACGGTAGAGAGCAATACCTGAAAAGAAGAAATTGAAAGGTATCAGTCTTTGGCTAGACATTTCTATTTAAAAAGGTGGAATAAATGGATTGATAAACAAAGCAGGATGTGAGTAGTATAGAATTACAATGATTGTACATATCACCCCTTTTTCTATTTGCTTCCTAATGCCTTTTTATTGCTGTCCTCGATGACTACTGGAATCGTGCCAACTTCCTGTTGCCTTTCGTCGACGACCTGCTTCATTTCCATTTGGACCCATTCTTCAATGTATGTTATCAAGGGGGCCACATTGATCTCATTCTGTATTTTTATGTTGAAAAGTTACTTTTCTAATTCCCTTAGATTGATAGACATATTACGCAGAGCCTCACCAATTTCTTCATTTTGTACCGAATAATCGACTAGCGAGTTGTCCATGTCATCTTCACCATGTTCAAGGATGTTGTAATCGTTTTCTAAAGACAACCCCTTAAAAATATCAACTTGTTTATTGAAGGCTAGTTTAGTTAAGGGAAAGGAGTTGATGATTAATTTGGGGTCTTGGACCTCGTTGATCCTTCCGGCTAAGTCTAGTTCGATAAGCTTTATGAATAATTTTTATTTCTTTGATATGACTTGCTCACATGATTGCACAATGAGATGAAGGTTCTTCACTTTCTCTTTCCAGCATGCATTTAATTGAGTGATCCAGTTTTGGTAGGGGAGATATTCTTGTCTTATTCCAAAGCATGTGCCCTCGTTCCAAGGGGATCCATACTTTGTGATGTTTCCCAGGCCTCAGTAATCAGTTCCATTCTTTTCTTTATATTATTCTCCACATATCCTTTACACAATGCGAGGATGTTGGAGGATCCTTTTAACTTGGTTGCAGGGGTGAAAGGCATGGCTATTGCTAAAGGATTGACAAGCAATGGAATAGGAATCAAATATTCCTCGAATTCTTTGACTCAGACCTTTAGTTTGTCATTCTCGGCCTTAATTCCTCCAATGGAATTATCAAGAGAATCTTCAGTTTCTCTGTGAATTCCAGACATTTGGGACGACCGCATGTTCTCAAGGTTAATCTATGAACAAGATTTCGCTTTCTTATTTTTTACACATCTCTTTTCAATAATTAAATTTTTATACTCGCTGTCAAAAACAACACTCTAGAATACAAAGGATTCATCTTCGTAAAAAAATTCGGTATCAATTGTGTGAATTGGGAGACTATGCTAGATCGCGTCTCCGGGATGATCAAGGTTGCAGAATATGCTATCCAGATCAGTCTCAAGTTCCATGTTCTCACTCTAAATTTCGGGCTCTTCTGCCTTCCCTACATTTTTTTTTCTCTTCTTCTCCACGAGAAGATTGTGAGAACTATCAATTTTAGGGAGAGGAGGGTTGTTATCTGCTCCTTCATTTGGAGAATTTTGGGTTGATTTCTTACTGTGGTGGGCCGTTGGAGTTATGCTCCAGGATGTCGTACTTTTGGCAGTGATATCCGACGATTTAACTCTCTTGTCACTGAGGCCTTTTCCCTATTTCTTGTACAATTCAGTGGTGGTTTGCAATGTGTCTAGGCCATCAACGTCAAAAGAAAGAGTGTTGTCGTCAGTGTCTCTATTTTCTCTTAGGTGTCTCTGGGAAAAATAATTTTACAGACCAACTGCAAGTAAATGTTTTAAAAAAATTCCATTAGGGTCAAACCCTCTTAGCCTTTCAACATATCTTAGGTTCAAGTTGTTGAAATGGGCTGCGAATTCACCAATTTTGTTGACGTTCCTCAACACGAAGTCCTCGACTTTCCAAGGAAAAGGAATGAATTGTTTGTTTCTCTTCTCATGGAATAGATGCAACTAGTAGTTGTATTGCCTTTCTATTTTTGTAACAAACATTATGTCCATAATGTGACATGGAAGGAGAGTAGGTTTTTCCTTGGAGCCAAAAATCCTTATCACACTACAATTCTCCATTTGTTCAAGTGCGCGCTTCCTATCCAAAAAATTGGTTGCCTGGTTAGATATCCGGGGAGCATCCTCTCCGAATAATAAAACTTTGAAAACAGATAAAAAGTCATTAAAAACCTCATAAAAACAGTAGGCGGCCTTGTGCTTCCATAAGGCCTGGTACCAGAAGGTTATTGGGCCGAAATCCCAATTTAGCTTCTTGGACAAAGACAGTTTTGGAAACGGACAACAATGAACTATTGCGAAAACCAAGTAGGATGACATATAAAACTTCTTCTCATTTTTGAAGCTTGACAATTGGGAACAAATTTCATGGGAAATTAGATTCCCCCAATAAAAAATGGCTTGTTCCTTGACTGTGAAATACAAAATATAAAGAACCATGCAGGAAATATTTGTTGTGGATTCTTGTCCCGTTATTCTTGTAACTAGCCAGACAATTTCCTGGAATGGATTTATAAATGAACTAACCTGCAATATTGTGATATCTTCAGGAACTGCCATCGGGTCTTCCAGGATCTCAAGCAAGAGGTCCAACCCATTATTATGCTTTCTTAGGAACTGCTTGGAGTCTTCTCCTCTGAACGTCAATGTTGGCTCCAACAATCTTAACATCTGGCGGAAGATCTGAGGTGACAAAGAAATAGGAGAGTGGTCCCACAATGGAATAATTATTTGGCCTGAAATATATTTATCGGCGCACCAAAAGACTATCTCCTTACAGTAAAAAACTCCAGGGACACATCTTGCATGAACAATTCCAGAGGTCCAAATTATTTCGTTCTGGGCAGAAGGGGATGAGTAGTAAGAATTTCATACTTAGAAGTGCGAAGGTGGTGGGTACGATGAAGAACAATTAAGGATTGTAGGTTTCGTGAACGCACCTGCCCGATGATGCGCGAACGAAATTCCATGATGTTTGAAATTAACACTCAGAAGGGATAATATAACCCTCCACAAATCTTGGTTTAATGTGTATTAATGGGATATATCCTTGATCCTTTTGCTCATCAATGACAATCTATATGGTTCCTACATGATGAGTTATTAGCATTAAAGCTTACTAATTGCATATTTAGAAATAAGACCTTATATATATGTGTGTGTGTGTGTGTGTGTGTGTGTGTGTGTGTGTGTGTGTGTTTATAAACACTTTTTTATTATAAACAAGTGTGAAGGTGATGAAGAAGGGGAAGAGTAAGTAAGGAATGGCCAAGTATGAAAAGCGGTCGGACGAGATTCAAAATAGGGTTACATGGGATACTCAGGAGAGTTGAGTGTCTGACGATGAAATTGTATGTCTCGGAATTTTTTACTGCAAAATGCGTAAAACGGAAGAGGGCATGATGGGGAAGTTTAGTGGCTAGTTTGTATATTTGCGGAATTCCGGGAAAGTGGCTAAGTATGGAATAGTGAAATGATTGGTCAGACTCGTTTTCAAAATTAAGGATTGAAGATTTAGTGAACGAGCCAACCCGACGACGTGCGAACGAAAGTAACAATAAACAATAATTGCATATATATATATATATATATATATA
>ML778602.1:1957411-1977583 GCA_009831015.1 Picea engelmannii | reverse complement strand
AAACAAGTGCGAAGGTAACGAGGACAAGGAAGAGAAAGTAAGGAATGGCCAAGTATGAAAGGAGGTCGGACAAGTTTCAAAATAAGGTTACAAGGGATTCTTAGGGGAGGTGAGGGTGCGACGGTCAAATTTTATGTCTCAGAAATTTTGTCTGCAAAAGGCATAAAATGGAAGAGGGCATAGTGGGGCAGTCCAGTGACCGGTTTGTATATTTTCAGAATTTTGTGTAACAACCCTAAGTAATAAATCAATTGTCATGATTTAAATAATTGTTTAATGTATATTAGTTTAATTAATTAATTATTTGTCATGGTTAAATATTTGTTGAATGTATATTGGTTTAATTAATTAATTAATTTAATGATTAAATATTTGTTTAATAAAATCCAGTTTAATAAATTATTAATTATTAATTTTTATCGAAAGATCAACCCATTAATGAAAAGGGGATAAGGTGGTTGACACCTAATTGCGGGAGGGTAGTTGAGAACTAAATGAAGGAAGAAGGCGATGAATGATGGGAGGGGAGGATAAGGCAAGGGAGGAGGATTGTATTAGGGGTTTTTTGGCCATTGGGAGGATTGGGTGGTGTTTTGGTGGAGGATCTTGTTATGGTTTTGCTGAGGAGCTTGTTGGAGGTCTGTCACAGGGGGCACTCGGGTTGTTGGGGATTTTGGGCTTGGAGGGCCAGGAAACCGAAAGGGTTCCTGGAGCTAGGGAGCTAGAGAGGCTATGTTCCTAGTTGGCTGGGAGGAAAATATGCAGTTTTTCAGGCAGTTTCAAGTAGTTTGCAACAACAGGAAAGAAAGGAAAGAAATGAAAGAACTTCTTCTTCAAGAGGTATTTTACCAGTATTAATTTTGTTAAGAGTGAAAGTTATGTTGTGTAATCTGTTTGTGACTATTTTGGACTGTATAATTTGTGAATTTGATATCTAAACTGATTCAATTTTCTAGTACTTCAACATAAATTTGATAGATTTGTTATAATGCAAACAGAAATAGTTATAATGCAAACATAAATAGAAATTAGATGTCATGTTCAAGAAAAGAAAAGTAATTTAGATTAAAATTTACTATTTAACTTTGAAGCCTTAGTAAAGGTCTTACACATGGTATCAGAGCCCTAGTTTAAAATATGGGGCCAAGGGCCTACCTACCCACCCATCCTCTTGACTCTAGGCTAAATGTTATACCTTATGATACTAAATAAACCATGAAAACCTAGGCTTGCAACCTTGAAACCCTTACAACCCTTTAACAACAAAAAATATATATAACCTACATCCCTTTAACAACTAAAAGAACCCATAAAACCATAGAAATTGTTGTAAGTTGAAGGGGTAGGTGGTACAAAAGAACCCCAAGATGTCCTTAATCTATGAGAATCAACACCTGTTCACCTACGAACCTGTAAAAAAAAAAAAACTGTAAGAAACCTCATAAAAGATAGATGAGCTTTTTCTTTAAAAAAAATAAAATTTCTGTTGCTTTTTTTTTTGTATATACAAATCTACTTTTATTTTTATTTTTATTTACTTACTTTTCTAAATAAAATTGGTATTATAATGTATGTTTAAAAAACACTATTTATATTAAAAAAAATAAAAAAATATTTAAACCAACATGTAACAAAGAGCCGTGGGATATGGTGGTTGATGGGAATGGAACCCAGACCTTCCAAATATAGAAAATAGAAAACAAAGAAAAATAAAAATGAACTTGCAAACCCTAACCTAAAGAAGGCACCCAATGACCAAACTAGACCGAGCCTAACACCTAAGCGCCAAACCAAGCCAAGCGCATAAACCAAGCACAAATGGGCAACATACGTGTTCACTACTTGAAATCTGAGTTTCAAATTGCATACTGCAACCTTGTTACAACAGTCATACATCTTGTCATGAGGATGCAACGAAATGTTTAGATCAAATATACATGCAAATTATGTATCACATACCATACCAAACTTAGCAACGAAAGAAAATCATTGTTATGGAAAACCGTCACTGTATACTATTCTCAGAAATCGGCCCACAAGACAACAAAGATTAAGGAACGTTGTATACTCTAGGCTGGTCTTTGGAAGCAGTTTAGCAGTGGAAGACCTGAAGCCACACCACCATGCAAAGAAACCAACAAATGATATCTAGGACAACAGTCGGAAGAACAAATTTGCTTGATGTATTACCGTGCATATTTTGACAGTGATGACAGAGATATGACCAATGAGAAAGAGGCAAAGACCCAATGACAAAGCCAAGAGAGCAGGTGACAGGGGGATATATTTTATTACCAATGCTTGGCGCAAGCACCCAAACCCATGTGTGTAGCAACAAGGATTATCTAAAGAGAAAGGCATGGGTCTATAGCTTATGCATTAGCTTGAGCACCAAAATTAAGAACAAAACCCAAGTCCACGAGCTATCAAGCTCCAACTACCAACACTCTACAACACCAGTCAAGACAAAACCCAGCGCACAGGCACATGAAGCAAATCAATTGTTAAGTCCATACTACAAAACAAACCACACACAACCCAGCGCTAACGCCATGCCCACGAGGCCTTACCCTGCACTGATTTCACCACGAATTTTGGTCAAAATTATATGCAGGCATAGGTTGTAATGCCTATGCTAACAACACACACACGACCATGGGCTAAGAGCCATGCATCAAGCCCCCGAGGAAGAGCCCACAAGGGGCATCGTGTTTGCACTACACGATAGAGAGCAATTACACATGCAACGCCAAGGAGGGATCTTGGAAGCCTAAGTCGTGTAGTGCATGTCTCCTACGCAAAAAAGGAAAAGGGGGGTTTAAACGAAAAAAAATAGTCGCATGCTACACAACAGAGTAAAAAAAAAATAAAAATGGAAAAATAAAAGAGGTTGCCCGCAGGCCCAACCCCGAGAGTTATTAACACACAACCTTCTGATATGGAGTCAGATGCACTACCATTGCGCCACAACCTAGCGTTTACAACAAGAGACCTCTTCTACCAGCATAACGCCTTCACAAAGGCCGAATGCCAATGCACTAGACTGTGACAACCTACAACACAAGCTCTAAACCAAGTCACATGGAGGAGCAACCATGCGAAAGAGGAGCCAATGAGGGAGCCACCATGATCAACTCATCCAAAACCAGGCTTTAAGCCTCTGAGAAGGATACCACAGGTCGATGGTTATGCCCTAAGCATCAAGTTGAGCCTGCCGAGAGGGAGAGTGCAAAGGGGAGAGGCGACAAGCGTTATGCAGATGTTTTGTGTAGGGTTTAGGGATGGAGTCGGGGAAGAGTGAGTGTAGGGTTTGGGAAGTGAGAGAAAGGAAGAGGGGCATGTGGGCCTCATGCGAGGACCCACGATGCCAGACTTTGATTTTGATTTTATTTATTTTATTATTTTATTTTTATTTATTTATTTTATTTTAATTATTTCATTTTATTTTACCCATTTAGTTTTAATTCTTTTTAAACATTGTTTTAAAATTTAATTAGTAGTATATAATGTAAAGTAATTACTTATTAAAATAAATATATAAAAAAAATAATCATTAGTTGTGTAATGTAAAGTAATATAATGAAAATTAATTAATGTTAAGTAATTATTTTTAGTGTAAAGTAATTATTTTCAATCATTATTGAATGTAATTATTATTTTTATTTATTTATTATTATTATTTTTAAAATTTTAAATTTGATTAATTTTAAAGTTTAAATTTTATTTTCAACTAATGATTTTAGTGATTAAATAAAACTAGTGACTAATTAATTAGAATGATTAATTAATTAGAGTGAGTAATTAAGGTTAATAATTAAGTACATATTTAATGATTAAGGTTAGTGATTAATTATGTACAAGATCACATTAATTAGTTTTAAACGAAAAAATTAAGGACTTAGACCAAGATAAGCGGGAGGGGGCTTCATGCTCACTAGGAAGGTAAGTTAGAGGAATTGGCGAGTGTGGTACAGTGCTAGCATAGCTACTAGGCGAGGGAGTCAATAGTTTTCTTAGGAAAATACATTGAGCTTAGATGATTTAACCCTGACCTAGCCGCTTCCCCTAAAGAGAGTAATGTTTGTTTACAAAAAAGTAAAAAAAAACTTACTTACGCCTAACCCTGTTTTCAAGTTTAAGTTGCGCAAATGTGAATTGCCTTAAACTCTCCTTGAGAAACTTTTGGTTGATGCAGATTCAATTATACAGGATGGTTAGGACTCGGGGAAATCAAGGCAGAGGGGCATCGTCGCAGGGACCACCAACGCCACCACCACCATCGCCTAAATTAGCTCTCATTCTGCGCTCTTTGGAGGCCATAAATGAGACTTTAAAGGGGCGTCATCCAAGAGGGACCAAAGTGGAGCCCCCACCATATGGAATGGGTAACCGTGAAGCGTCAAGGGATTCAGGGGGAGGGCCTCCACCTGAAGAAATCACTAGAAAACTGCAGAAGATTAAACATCCAGAGTTCCTCGGGGGTCGCGACAGTGAACGTGCAGAGGCATGGTTGGAAGGAATGACAAGATGTTTCACTTTAAGAGACTATGCTTCCACATCAAAGGTGAAGATACCAATCTTTCAGTTAAGGGATAGTGCCTTGAACTGGTGGGGCAACCTAGAGAGACAGTTGCACCTTACCCAAGACACCGCTCTTGGGAACGTTTTGAGGAAAGGTTTCGAAGGAAATATCTACCAGCTTACTACGAGGAACGATAGGTGGGAGAATTTCATGCCCTAGTATAGGGAAACAAGACTGTGTAAGAGTACGATATCAGGTTTATGGAATTGGTAAAATATGTTTCGTACATGGATAATGATCAACGACATGCATAATGCTTTGTATATGGGTTAAACACTAAGATAAGGGCCATGGTACGGATGTGGAAACTGTCTTTGGCAGCAGAAGCAATAGAAAATGCACATTATGTTGAGGAACACATGAACTTAAATGGATGTATGAGATCGACCTTTCCGCATCATCGTGGATTTGTGGGGGAGGCCCCTAGGACATTCTCCAGGGGAGGGATCTCTAGGACACCTCCATGTGGTAATAGAGTTGCACCAAGGACAGTTGCTACAGGTATTTCAATGGCAGCGAGTGCAACATCTTGTTCATCACCAATGATGCAGGCATGTTCATGACCTTCTTGGAGAGCAGCTAGTAGGGGCAGGGGTTCCAGGGGAAGGAACTCATTTCAGAGACTGTCACAGAGCAGTGCATAGGTTCCATCTCGTGTTACATGTCGGGGATGTGGACGACCCCATTACTAGTGTGACTGCCTAGATTTGCAAGAACAATTTGTGCATAGAGAAGGAAAGGCCCCGATGGGAAGAGAAAGTGGAAACCACTAGATTTATGCAACACTTAATAATTTCCAGGAAGAACATCAATCCATGGTGGTGGAGTCATCAGGTACGCTAAATCATATCAATGTTAAAATTTTATTTGATTCTGGTGCTACAGATAGTTTCATTTCACCTTATGCATTAGAAAAGAGTGGGTTGGCAACCTACCAGCACGACGAATTTAAACAAGTCGAGATGGGTTCAAGGGAAAAATAAGTGGTAGGACCTAGCATTGATAATTGTCTAGTATACCTGGGAGTGTGTAATACCAGGTTGAAGGTATATGTCACTACTCTCGGGATGTATGACCTAATCATTGGAATGGATTGGTTAGAATCCCATTGAGATATGTTAGATTGTTTAGCAAAAATGGTGCTTTGTGTTGACGATGAAGGAAGGCTAGTAGATATCCACGATGTACTGAGAAAGGTGTCTCTACGCTTTATCTCAAATATGTAGGTTAAGTGGTGTATGAGGCAAGGGTGTCGACTTTATGTAGTGGAAGCAGTAAATGAGAGGAAAGGACCCTCCTTGGATCATCACCCAGTGTTTTCAGAGTTTAAGGATGTTTTTCTGAACGAGTTGCTGGGGTTACCTCCTGAGAGGGAGCTTGATTTTACTATTGAGCTAAAACCTAGTGCATAACCAATTTCCAAGACTCCGTATAGAATGAAAGTGCCAGAAATTTGTGAGTTACAGATGCACTTGAAAGAGCTACTCGACTTAGAACTAATAAGGCCTAGTGTCTCACCTTGGGGTGCACCAATAATTTTTGTGAAGAAGAAGGATGGTTCCTTATGACTGTGTATTGATTACAGGGAATCGAACCATGCTACAACGAAAAATAGGTACCCAATGCCACGGCTAGATGATCTCTTTGATTAGATGAAAGGAGCAATGATATTCTCAAAAATTGATTTGCGATCAGGGTATCACCAGTTAAGGATTAAGGAAGGAGATATTCCTAAAACTTCCTATCGAACTCAGTTTGGGCATTATGAGTTCATTGTAGTACCTTTCAGATTGACCAATGCGCCAACAGTATTCATGAGCCTCATAAATGGTGTATTTCAGAAGTACTTAGACCAATTTGTATAAGTCTCTTTAGATGATATCCTCATCTATTCCAAGAATGAAAGAGAGCATGAGAAACACTTGTGAGTGGTTTTGTCTTGCCTTAGAGAGAAAAAATTGTATGGGAAGTTGTTGAAGTGTTCCTTCTTCTAGAAAGAAATTCACTATTTAGGTCATATTATTTTCGGTGAAGGAATCTCTGTGGACCCAAAAAAGGTAAATGCCATTATGGAGTGGCCAATGCCGAAAAATGCTCATGAGGTAAGAAGCTTCATGGGGCTAGCAGGTTATTATCGAAGATTCGTGGAAGGGTTCTCTAAAATAGCAAAACTCATCACCACTTTGCAGCGCAAGGGAGTTAGGTATGAATGGACAGAATAATGTGATAGTCCATTCATCGATATTAAGAGGTTACTAACTAGTGCGCCAATTCTACGAGTGTCGGATATGGAAAATGACTTCACAGTCTACACGGATGCCTTGAAGCAAGGGTTGGGGGCCGTACTAATGCAGGATGGAGGAGTGATAGCTTATGCATCAAGGAAGTTGAAGAAACATGAGGAGATTTATGCTACTCATGATTTAGAGTTGGCAGCTATAATGCTAGCTATGAAACTTTTGAGGCACTACCTAGTAGGGAGAAACTTTGAGCTCAAAACAAACCATCAAAGTTTAAAACATCTCTTCACTCAAAGGGATCTGAATGCCAGGCAAAGGCGATGGAGTGAGTTCATGAGTGAGTACAATTTTGGTATTTCATATATCAAGGGAAAAGAGAATGTGGTCGTGGATGCCTTGAGTAGGCGACCACGTGTCTTCTCCTTGGTACCCTTAAAAGTCAATCTAAGGGAACGTGTGTTGATGCAACTCCTTGGAGATAGTTGGTATTTAAAGGTTACTTCAAACCTCTAGAGTGGGAGGCAAATAGATCCAAAGTATGAAGGATATAGTTTGGAAGCAGACAAACTATTAACATATAGAGGAAGGATGTACATCCCCGAAGGTGGGGATATTTGAAGCATCATACTGAAGGAAGCCCATAGAGCATTTTATCGTGCGCATCCGGGTGTGAAGAAAATGTACGCATACATGAGGAAGCTCTTATTCTCGGTAGGCATGAAGCACGATGTAGTCCATTTCGTCACCAAGTTCCTAGAGTGTCAACAAGTGAAAACCGATCACCATCACCCCATAGGACTCCTACAACCACATGATGTTCCTATGTCCAAGTGGGAAGTCATTTCTATGGATTTTTTTGTGGGGTTGCCTCTCACATCTCATAGACACAATGCCATCCTTGTGATAGTTGATAAGTTGACGAAGAGTGCTCATTTTATTCCGGTTAGAGACACTTATGATGTCACTGATGTGGCACACATGTTTGTAAGTGAGGTCACCCGTTTGCATGGGATACCTAAGAAGATCATTTCAGATAGGGACTCCGGGTTCACTTCTAGATTTTGGACAAGTTTGCAGTCAGCATTGGGGACTCAGTTGAACTTAAGAACAACTTATCATCCTGAAACAGATGGGAAAACTGAGAGAGTAAATCAGTTTAGGGAAGACATTCTTAGGATGTATGTTATGGATAATAAAACCCATTGGGAGAAGTACCTACCTTTGGTAGAGTTCGACTACAATAACAGTTTTCATAGATCCATAGGAATTCCACCCTACAAATATATGTATGGAAGGCCATGCAGAACACTGTTGAGTTGGGAAAGATTAGAAACCAAGTAACAGTTTGTCCAGAATTGATTCAAGAGATGGAGGAACAGGTGATTCAGATTAGGCAAAGACTAAAAGAAGCACAGGATAAGAAGAAAAGTTATGCGGATGCACACAGGACTGACCGAAGTTACAAAGTGGGAGATCAATTTTTCATTTGTTTCAGGCCTAATAGGAGTACCATTCGGTTCGGGAAGGGGACAAAGTTGTCACCTCGATTTATAGGACCGTTCAAAATCCAAGAGAAAATTGGATCCATTGCCTATCGTCTCGTATTGCCACCCCACTTGCATAAAACTCATAATGTTTTTCATGTATCTGTTCTACGTCATTATGTTGCTGACGAATCACATAAACTAAATTGGAAGGAATTGTAGGTATCGGACGTGGGAACCCTCAGGGTAGAACCGTTACGCATATTGGACCGTAGAGTCCGAAAGCTCAAGAAACGTCTGGTAGACCAAGTTAAGGTCTAGTGGGACAAGCTTAGTCCAGGATCTGCTACTTGGGACGATGCCAAGACATTACGACGAGATTATCCCTCACTTTTTTTTACCACCTCGAGAATATGTTTCTCGAAGGTTGGGTGTATGTAACACCACCTTTTGACTTAGACAACTAAGATTACATGAGGCCTAATCACCTTTATTTTCTATTCACAATGAAACTATTAATGATACACTTGAACTTTTAAGACGTATGAACCTTTATGAATGTTTAAATGTATTTGAATGATGATGGATATGATGCGATATATTGTGAGAATGTAAATTGTATGAATGTTTAAATGCTATTTGAATGATGATGGATATGATGTGATCTACTATGTGAATGTAAATTCTATAAATGTTTAAATATCACTTGAATGATGATGGATATGATGCGATATACTATGTGAATGTGAATCCTATGAAGGTTTAAATGTTATTTGAATGATGATGGATATGATGTAATCTATTATGTAAATGATAATTCTATGAATGGGTAACGTTTATTGAATTATGGGGATATTATGAGATCTATTTCTAACTTGAAAACTTTGATGTTAAAGTTGTTGGTACGTGAACACCAAATTGAAATTATGGTTGTATGCAATTACATGATGATAATGCATAGATATGTATGAGTTTGTGTTACAGACTAATCTGCAGGTCATTGGGCTAATGAAATAGCCAAGAGATAATGGTAATGAAAGTGGGTATCATGACCACCGACCGAGAAATAATATGGTATGAATCTTTGTATGTGAAATTATATTGCTTTGAATGCGTTGCTATGATATGTGGACCAGTGTAGAATTTCAGGTGGTGAGATTGCCTAAAATGGAATAAACGATGACAAAATTCCCAACAACACGGTGCCACTGTATATTCCATTATAGGGTGTGGACCATAGTCCTATTAGGAGGAGTGGAGGAATTTGCCACCGTGTATCCTTCGAAACCTGGAGTCATGGGAGGACAGTGTTAGATCACGCTCCCCTAGACATGTGATGATGACTGTCAGTTGCCTACTGGGGAAGCTTGGGCAAGATAGTGACACTTCTGCTTATGGGTTCTATTTGGAGTTAGGTCAATATAGTTGACGCTCCAATATAGTCCAACAGAGGAAGGATAGGAATGGAAGATGGAAGTAAGTTAAGGAGGAAGGATGAGTAGAAATAGTTGAGAGTGTATGGAGATTTGTCTTATGGTGGAATTTATTGTTTTTCCTTCTGAAAAGAAAATGTGTATATATGTATATTCATAATTACTTAACTAAACTACAATTTTCTATATAAACATTGTTGAGATAGATTATTGTAATTAAAGGATTTCACAAACATTTGATTGGTTTATTATCTTTTATAAAATGAATAGTCTTGTTGATTGGATTGGATGCATACATTAATTACTAAAGAGATGATAGTTATTGTTATTAGTACACGCACGAGACTTGTATGTACTAGCTACACATGCATTTCTTGCACATGTACACTAGTATGTATGAATCTTCTTATGTTACATGTACACTAGTATGTATGAATGTGTGAACTATGTGTCTTTTCCCTTGTATCATAAAAAAAAAAAACTTTAACTTCAGGACGAAGTTTCCTGAAGGGTGGGTGTATGTAACAACCCTAAGTAATTAATCCATTGTCATGATTTAAATAATTGTTTAATGTATATTAGTTTAATTAATTAATTAATTAATTGTCCTGCTTAAATATTTGTTGAATGTATATTGGTTTAATTAATTAATTAATTAATTTAATGATTAAATATATGTTTAATAAAATCCAGTTTAATAAATTATTAATTATTATTTTGTATCGGAAGATCAACCCATTAATGAAAAGGGGATAAGGTGGTTGACACGTAATTGAGGGAGGGTAGTTGAGAATTAAATGAAGGAAGAAGGCGGTGAATGATGGGAGGGGAGGATAAGGCAAGGGGGGAGGATTCCATTAGGGGTTTTTTGGTTGTTGGGAGGATTAGGTGGTGTTTTGGTGGAGGAGTTTGTTGTGGTTTTGCTGAGGCGCTTGTTGGAGGTCTTTCACAGGGGGCACCGGGGTTGCTGGGGATTTTGGGCTCGGAGGGCCAGGAAACCACAAGGGTTCTTGGATCTAGGGAGCTAGAGAGGCTCTGTTCCTAGCTGGATGGGATGAAAAGATTCAGTGTTCAGGCAGTTTCAAGCAGTCTGCAACAACATGAAAGAAAGGAAAGAAAGGGACAAACTTCTTCTTCAAGAGGTATTTTACCAGTATTAATTTTGTTAAGAATGAAAGTTATGTTGTGTGATCCGTTTGTGACTATTTTGGATTGTATAATTTACAAATTTGATATCTAAATTGATTAAATTTTCTAGTACTTCAACATAAATTTGATATATTTGTTATAATGCAAACATAAATAGTTATAATGAAAACAAAAATAGAAATTAGATGTCATGTTCAAGAAAAGAAAAGTAATTTAGATTAAAATTTACTATTTAACTTTGAAGCCTTAGTAAAGGTCTTACATTTTGGTTGTTGTTTGCAGGTCGCAGAACAATCGAAGGGAAATATTGAGCCCGCATGTTTGGGAAATCGCAATCGAAAAAGTGGCTAAGTATGGAATAGGGAAATGATCGATCAGAATAATTTTCGCTAATATATTGGAATTTGTAATAGATATCCCATTACCTGGAAATATATTTTCTGCATGTATATCACAGAATTTTGGTTGTTGTTTGCAGGTCGCAGAACAATGAAAGGGAAATATTGAACCCGCCTGTCCTGGAACCTTCAAGCGAAAAATTCGGTAAGTACAAAATAGGGAAACAATTGGTGGAATTCATTTTTCGCTAATATATTGATATTTGTAATAGATATCCCATTACCTGGAAGGATATTTTCTACATTTTTCTTGACAAGTTGTGTAGGGACAATTATTATGATTGTCTCCTAGAGGCATGGTGAGTTGTTATCATTAAACTTGAGTTATTGCATACTTGGAAAGAAGTGCGAAGGTGGTGGGCACAGGAAACAATGATTAGGAATTTGATATTTCGTGAACCCTCCAACCCGACGATCCACAAAAGAGATTCGAAGAAATGGCCAAGTATCAAAAGCGAACAGACGAGCTTCAAAATGGGGTGACAATAGTTCCAAAGGAGACGTGAGGACCCGACGGTAAAATTGTAGGTCTCAGAACTTTTGAGTGCAAACTGTGTAACACGAAATATGATATGATGTGGGAGTCTGACAGTAAATTTGTATATCGCGGAAGCCAGGGTACTGTTTGCAGGTCACAGAACAATGGAAGTACAATCTAGAGCCCACTTGCCCAGGAGTACGCGACTGGAAAAGTGGCTAGGTATGGAATTGAAAGTGGTTAGTCAGAGTCATGATATAAAAGCACGAGTGCAAATGTGAACCCGTGAGTCTTCCAACCTGCACAGTTAGACATTTTTGAAAAAATGACTAAGTAACGAGAAAGAGAAAGTATTGGGGAAAGAGAAATGAGAATTTGGTTAAGTATAGAAGAGGGAAGATAAGGGCTAATATATTCAAATCTGTAATAGATATCCCATTTCCTGGCAAGATATTTTCTACATGTTTCTGGAGAAGTTGTATACTTATTGCATATACTTGGAAATAAGTGTGAAGGTGGTGGGAACATGAAACAACGACTAGGAATTGGAAATTTCCTGAACCCTCCAACCCGATGATCTGTGAAAGAGATTCCAAGAATTGGCCAAGTGTGGAAAGTGGTCAGACGAGCTTAAAAATAGGGCGAAAAGGGTTCCCGAGGAGACATGAGGCCCCGATGGTCAAATTGTATGTATCATAACTTTTGAGTGCAAAATGTGTAACACAAAAGAGGGGATGATGCGGGAGTCCATAAGTCAATTTGTATATCATGGAAACCAAGGTGTTGTTTATAGGTCAAGAAACAATGGAAGTGCAGTTCTCCTGTCCGGGAACCCGCAAGAAAACAATTCGGTAAGTATGGAATAGGGAAAGGGTCCATGGGACTCGTTTTCGCTAATATATTGATATTTGTAATAGATATCCCATTACTTGGCACGATATTTTCTGCATGTTTCTGGACAAGTTATGTAGGGACAGTTAGTATGACTATCAGAGGCATGGTGAGATGTTAGCATTAAACCTCAGTTATTGCATACTTGGAAAGAAGTGAGAAGGTGCAGGCACAAGAAACAACGATTAGGAATTGGAGATTTCATGAACCCGCCAACAATATGCAAAAAATATTCCAAGAAATGGCCAAGTATGGAAAGAAGACACACGGGCTTCAAAATGGGGTGACAATAGTTCCCCAGGAGACGTGAGGACTCGAAGGTCAAATTGCAGGTATCAAAACTTTTGAATGCAAATTGTTTATCGTGAAAGAGGGTATGATGTCGGATTTTGGCAATAAATTTGTATATTGTGGAAGGCTGAGTGTTGTTTGCAGGTCGCGAAACAATGGAAGTGTAATATAGAGCCCGCCTGCTCAGGAATTCATGATCAAAAAAGTGGCTAGGTATGGAATGGGAAGCGGTCAGTCAGAGTCGTGATATAAAAGAACGAGTGCAAATGTGAACCTGTGAGTCTTCCAACCCGCACATTTAGACATTTTCGGAAAGATGACTAAGTAAGAAGAAAGAGAAAGTAGAGGGAGAAATAAACGAGAATTTGGTTAAGTATAGAAGAGGGAAAATGAGGTCTAATATATTCAAATCTGTAATAGATATCCCATTTCCTGGCAAGATATTTTCTGTATGTTTCTGGAGAAGTTGTATACTTATTTCATATACTTGGAAAGAAGTCTAAAGGTGGTGGGCATAGGAAACACTAACTAGGAATTGGAAATTTCCTGAACCTGCCAACCCGATGATCCGCGAAAGAGATTCCAAGAAATGGCCAAGTGTGGAAAGTGGTCAGATGAACTTAAAAATAGGGTGAAAAGGGTTACCGAGGATACGTGAGGCCCCGACAGTCAAATTGTATGTATCAAAACATTTGAGTGCAACATGTGTAACACAGAAGAGGGGATGATGTGGGAGTCCTGAAGTGAATTTGTATATCGTAGAATCTGGAGTGTTGTTTGCAGGTCACAAAACAATGGAAGTGAAATTTAGAGACCGCCTGGGCAGGATCCTGCGATCGAAAAAGTGGCTAGGTATGGAAAGGGGAAGAGCTTGGTCAGAATCACGATATCAAAGAATGAATAAAAATGTGAATCCGTGAATCCGCCAACCTGCACAACAAGACATTTTCGGAAAAAATGACTAAGTAACCAGAAAGAGAAACTATAGGGGAAAAAGAAAGGGGAAGTTGGTTAGGTATAAAAGAGGGAAAAGAAGGGGATAAAAGAGTGGGAAAATAGAAAAGTGGAGGGAAATTTTCGTAAGCGTGAATTGGTCTCAAACAAGCCCCATTGTTACAAAACCATCATTTTTTAGTCAAATATTTTATCCACTTACTCGTTTTCTATTGTCCTTGTACCATTAAAAAGGGTGTGAGCAAATTCTTTGTTGAAGATTTGTTTTTATTGCAACTTGTGGGAGTAATTGTGTTCTTGATACATTCTTGCATGACTTTGACATATTAAATTAAGTATTAAACTTATTGCATGATGGGTTGTTGACATTAAAGATTGATAATTGCATGTCTATAAACAACAATGATGATCTTGAATTTTAATATTGTAGTTGATTTCATAGTCCCATTTAACTATAGCCACCATAGATCAGTTTTTTTTTTTTTATTCGCGAAGAAGAAATTTGATAATTTCATTAATAAAGTAAAAATTGCTCAAATAGAGGCCGAGGGATGGACAACTAATAAAATGTTTCCTTTTGGAGTAAAGGAATCAAGGAAGTGAAAGGGAAATAAGAAATCGTTTGCCCAACAAGGTTGAGATGAAAACACAATTTCTAGGGTGGGGCCCCGACTGCCGCATCGTGAATTAGTGTTGCTATGTTTTGTCTGCATTACGAATAGAATTGAACGTTGGTTTGAAACTATCTTAAATTCATTTTTTTTTTCCATAGAAGCCTGATGGGATCAACACAATGCATTGTCATATAATTGTTAAATGCCCCATAATAGATCAAATTACTTGAGCCAATACAATATTCAAGAAATACAAGACTATCGAACCATACTAATGAGAAGAGGTGTTAAATCCAACAAAGAACCAACAACCAAGATTCCAAGGAATTGTTTTTAATAGTAAATCCATAAAAAAAAAATACTAGGCAATGTATCTCTATCCATAGAAATTGGACTGAGTTCTTTGCACTAAAACATTGAAGATATTTGTCATACATGTACAGTATCTACAAACATTCCTCTAGTGGGACAACATGCAGGAGCCATCGAGATCCTCTTCAACATGCATACAAAACTCATTACCATGTTTTTTTTAGGAATTCCTTGCAGTCTTCTCCTCAAAAGGCCAATGTTTGTTGTCGCAATCTCAATATCTTGCCGAAGACATAAGGTGACAAAGAAACATGAGATTGGTTCTGTAGTGGAATAGTTCCATGGCTTGAAGAAGGTGAACAACAGTCATGCTCCTGACAATGGTGTCTCGAAGACATTGCAAGGCACCACTGAATTGTACAAATATTACGTAAAAGGCCATGATGAGAAGAGTTTCCAATCTGTGGCTTTGACTTCGAAGATCATGACATCCTGCAACATCACTCCAACAGCCCACCCTAACAAGAAATAAACCCATAATTTTTCAAATGCAAGAGGACATAAGAACCCATCCCCACGACAAAATTGATAGTTCTCACAAGCTTCCCATGAGGAAGAAGACAAAAAATGTTGCAGGGAAAACAAAAGAGCCCGAAACTGAAAGTTAGGACACACCAAGAGACCACCTCCTCAGAGTCGAAGACTTCAGGGACACAACCTGCACGAGCAATTTGAGAGGTCAAATTAATTCTTTTTGGTTGGGAGGGTACCAAGAGACCCCCTCCTTATAGGAAAAGACTTCAGGGACACAGGCTGCACGAGCAATTCCAGAGGCCCAAATTAGTCCATTCTACGTAGAAGGAGATGAGTAGTAGGAATATGCCTTGCACCAGTGGGATTTCTGGTCCTCATCCGCTAATAGCTTAATTGTATATCTAGAGAATATGAGAGTGGTCCCGTAATTGAATAATTATTTGGATTGAAATATTTCTCTGGGAGGATCAAGAGACCATTTACTTATAGTGAAATAGTTCGACCCAGAACGAACTCATTTGGACCTCTGGAATTCCTACTCTCGAGTTGCAAAGCGGCTATTGCATTCAATGTCAGTTTATTTTCTGAAACCCCTTTCTTTGGTCTTGTTAGGGCCACCATCGTCGAGACGAGAAGTGCCCCCCATTATGGTTGATTTCAATTTTGGCGTAGGAGTGGGAACGTCGTCTACATTGCCATAATCCATTTCTATAGCATTTTCCATTAGATCATATTCTTTTGGATTCAAATTGACCGCATCAACCTCTGTTCCATCCATCAACGCAGGCAAGTGGGCTTTCTGAGCAGGCAGGGTTGCCTTGGACTTATTTGGCTTGAAATATATCTCTCGGTGCACCAAGGTACCATCTCCTTTTTTTCTCTTGGGAGGAGGGATATGAGTAGTAAGAATATGCCCTGGAGCATTGGAACTTTTGGTCATCATGCCCAAAGGTGTTTACTATATCTGGACAAAACTACTGTCGAACTGCTATCATAAGTTAACGAGAATGTCTATTTTCTCCAGATGATCTTTGAAATGAACATTTGGAAGGGATAATATAAACCTCCGCAAATCTTGGCTTAATGCATATCAATGGGAGATAACCTCGAGCCTTTCTTCGATCAATGACAATCTCCATGATTCATGTAGAATGCGTTGTTACCATTAAATCTTACTAATTTTATATTTAGAAAAAAGTGCGAAGGTGGCGGTGATGATGAAGAGCGATTAAGGATTAGATATTTTGTGAAGGTGCTAACTGGATGACACACGAAAGAGATTGCATGATGCTTGAAATGAACACTTCGAAAGGATAACACAACCCTCCACAAATCTTGGTTTAATTCGTATTAATGAAAAATCTACTCCAGCCTTTCGGACATTAATGACAATATTAACGGTTCCTGCACGATGAGCTATCAGAATTAAAGATTAATAATTTCATATATGGAAAGAAGTGCAAAGGTGGCGGGGTTGGAGAAGTGCGACTAAGCATTACACATTTCGTTGACATGCCAACCCGTGAAAGAGATTCCAAGAAATGGCCAAGTATGGAAAGCGGTTGGTCGGGTTTCAAAATAGGGTCACAAGTTATACTTAGGAGACGTGAGGGGTCGATGTTCAAATTGTATGTCTCTGAAATTTTTACTACAAAATGTGTAACACAGAACAAGGCACAATGATAGATTTCAATGGTCAATTTGTATATCACGGATTTTTGGGTGTTGTTTGTAGGTCACGAAACAATGGAAGCGCAATGTTGAGCAAGCTTGGCCAGGAACCGATGATGGAAATAGTGGCCAAGTATGAAATGGGTAAGAGGTTGGTCAGACTTGTGATATAAAAGCATGAGACATACTCATAACAGGGCATATTGATGGCCTTGAAAACAGGGCCACAAGTTCTACTCAGGAGACATGAGGGACCGATGGTCAAATTGTATGTATCCCATCTTTTGATTGCAAAATGTGTAACACAGAACAAGGGGACAATGACAGACTTTGAAGGTCAATTTTTATATTGCGTAACTTTGGGTGTTGTATATAAAAGTATGAGACATTCAGAAAAACAACTAATTAGTAACCAGAAAGGGAAAGTAAACGATAAAAAGAAAGGGAAATTTGGTTGTCAATTTGTATATTGGGGAATTTCGGGTGTTGTTTGCAGGCGGCGGAACAATGGAAATGCAATGTTGATCCCGCCTACCTAGGAACCCGCGATCCAAAAAGTTTGTTGAATATGGAACGGGGAAGTGGTTGGTCGAACATGTGATATAACATTATCAATGGAAATTTGAACACGTGAATCCACCAACCCATGCACCTAGACATTTTATGAAAAATGACTAAGTAACCAGAAAGGGAAAGCAGAGGGAAAAAAGAAAGGGGATGGAAATTTTTGGAAGAAGGAATTGGTGTAAGAAATCCCCATTGGTGGTCTTAACAATAACTATGAAGTGCATTAAATAGGAGAATGGGCTCTTCAATCAAGGAATAGATAAAGCGATCCATGCTTATAGTTTCTAGGATGTGTTTGCATAAGAGAAGCATCGAAAATCCATAAGAAAATCAATTTTTGGATGTTTAATTAAAATTATTGTACTGTCAACTTCACCGTAAGTATAACAATGAAGAATTTGAATTTTAAGATGAATTTGAATTTAAATTTTCTGTGGTTGATATCATAGTTCCATTGGACTTCACATACTATATATCCTTTTATTTCAAAATATTCCTGGAGATGAATTTTTCTAAGTTCATCGATCAAGGAAAAGTGTTAAAATGAGCCGCATACTATATTTTCATCATAGAGCTTATATTAAAAGGAAAAGCAAGTCGTGTATATTCTTTAATATCATAGAAAAACCACCAAGATTCTGAACGTCATTAATTTTCCAGAATGAAGCATACAACCAAGAGTCAAGTAAACACCAAATGTATTGAAAGTTGAGGCACAAGGCAACACATGAACACAGAAGGCACTAAGTGAGATCCCACAAGGGTCCATAGAGAAGTACGCATCGACCTATGCATCAAACAATTATATATATATAAAAAGCACACATGGCATTGGTTTTCTCTTACATTTGGTATATGTTCCCATGAGAAAATAATTGGGGCCATTAGATATGAAAAAAAGTCTGCAAACATAAGATATCACAAAACTAGCGGAGCTTCGACATTGTATTCCAACTATAACCAAACCCCCAAATCGGGAACAAGAAACTTTCCTATTACTATTTTACTATGAAGAAAGATCACTATGGACATTTGCTTCTGATAGTGCCATGTTCTATCACTACCAATTTGAACAATGCCAAATTTCCAATATTATTGGAAATGCCTGATGGTTATGCCCAAAGAGGAAATCCACTTCGATGGTTCAAAGGATGGGCCTGGTTTATTCATAGTTGGATACTTTGTATGGGGTTTTTCCTCATGCTTCCCATTTCTGGACTGAACAATCTTATGTGCTTGCACATCAATAATAAATGCACCTGCCTGTATGAATTCCAATGGCCAAACTCCCCAATATCTATAGGGAGTTCTGAAGATCTCAAGCTAATGCTTCAGCCCATGTTGAGCCCTTTTCTTCAATTAGGGCACCGAGAAAATGAATATATCTTACCATAAAATTATAGTTGGAGATCATCTTTTTTTATTTTATTTGGGTACCCAAAAAATGCATAAATCCTTCCATGGCTATATAGTTGGAAAACATTTTTCCAATTTGGGCACCCAAAAAAGTGCAGACTCCTCCAAAAAATCTACAACTATCCATCATTGTTTTTCATTTGGACACCCCAACAAATATGCAAAATTGTTACTGGGAGGTGCAAAAAAACATCAAAACAATAACAACAACAACGATTTTATTTGTAGTTAGTTTCTCCTTGTTTTTTCAAGTGCACAAAAGAGACAAAATCTCTGGAAAGAAAATTTTACAACCATAGATGTAAACTCCGAAGAACTCGAGTCCCACGAACATCCTTTTGGGTATTGAGGAAAAATTACAGATACACATGAGATTTTGTCATTTCCTTCCAAAGCTTGATATGATTTTTTTTTTTTTTTTTTTNTATTGCATTGTCCTCATTTAAGGTAAATTTGCTATGGACCTGAAAGTCCCACAACATGTAGACACTCCTTGCCTTTTTCTGTAGGTATACTTCATATGGAAATTCTTCTAACCTAGGAAGCACATCTTGTAAAAAAGGTTGTCTAATTGTACAATGTACTATTGTGTTTCCACGGTTCGGATGGAAGCATTGAGGCAATGTGTATATATGTAAGGGAATTCTTTACTGCATCGTAGACAATCAATTGTACCATAATTTATGAAACAAGAGTCAAAAGCAAGAGATTTGCATTTGGCACATATAGGCTCGAAGGGGGTCAAGTAGCCATTCGCTGCAACCAAAAAACCCTCAACCTGGGCACATGAGCATAACAGTTAATGTATTGAACAATATAATGTAAAAAAAAATGAAAAACTTTAAAAAATTGGTGAAGGAAATTTGTATGAGCAAAGTGAGGATGAAATTGTAGATGTATATGCACAACAGTTGTAGAGCTAGTTAGTTTCATGAGATCCTATACTACGTTTGTTTGCAATTTTTTTACAAATGCTGCTTGGGTTTTGCAAAAGATCCTTTCTTTATTATATTTTTTAAGAGTTGTTTAGTTCTAATTGATGATGTCAATCAGAGTTTAATTTAATGTCAACCTGGGAAGGTAAACTTAGAAGCGCTACCTAAAATATATAGATCTAGAAAGATTCAACTACCTAAAGGAGGGTTTGATGTAGCAGGA
>ML778602.1:1930536-1949723 GCA_009831015.1 Picea engelmannii | reverse complement strand
CCTTGTCATTGTATGACTCTCCATATTTTATATGGAGAATCTGTTGCGAGCCAAGTTTTCTCACGAGTGTGAAAACTGCACCAATGTTTCTGATTGGGTAAGTGTCATTTCTCTATGCAAGTTGGTTGATTGTTGTGTCCGGGATGAAGCTATATTCTGAACAAACCACAAGAATTTTTTCCACAATAATTTTTTCATTGAGCAATATAATCCAATCACAATCACGAGGGTCATATACTATTTTGGGAAATATATTAAAAATTGTAATGGATATCCCATTACCTGGAAATATCTTTTCTTCATGTTTTTGGACAAGTTGTGTGGGAATAGTCAGTGTGACTCTCATCAGGGGTTCGTTGTCTGTCATGTCAGCATGCATAATGGATCTAGTTTTGTTTTCCTTGTCCAAATAGGTGCTATAGATGACCATTATGTCCCCGATGAAAACTTGTCCAGTTCGACGGTTGTTCAAGAACTCTATTGATAGTATTTTGGGTGTTTTAGGTTTAGACATAGTGACATTTTTTTAACAGGAAAAGTAATGTGAATGGTAGTTTGCATTATTTTTTTGTTTTCTTTTTTCCTGGAATAAATGTACAAGTAGACACACAACTTGGATGAAGTATGGAGCCAAAGTTTTGCAACCAGACCTCTTAGTCTGCAGAACTTGCATTATGTTCGGTGTCTCACTTGCACTCATGGATACTTCTTGTGAAATTCAAAGTATGTGTTGTAGATGAAATCAACATATTTATAATGGCATAGATGAATAAATAGTTGATGATATTTTTTTGGTAAACATATGAAGAACACAATTTATGAATCTATACCTTTGGCCTTGTCGGTCTGTTGATGTTTACGATGATTGACTTCTCATGGCCATGTCACAAGTCCAACTTATTATGATGCAATCATGGGTAGATGAACAACAAAAGTATTAAATAATCATAGGCATTTTATATTGTCCATAATTGTTTTGAATGTCACATACAAGGTCGAAGGAGATGGAATATGAAATAGGGTGTCAAGGGATACCCAAGAAACATGAGGAACCAACGGTCAAATTGTATGCCTAGGATTTTTTGATTGCAAAAATGTGTAACAAGGAATAGGGAATTATGGGGGGTACGACGACCAATCTATATATCGTGGAACCTCCGAAGCTAGAGGCGCAATCTTGAACCTGCCAGCCCGAGGACCCGTGATCGAAAAAGTGGCTAAGTATGGAATGAGGAAACCGCCGGACAAAGTCGTGATATAAAACAATGAGTATAAATGTGAACTCGTGAGTCCACCAACCCATGCACCTAGACATTTTCGGAAATACGACTAAGAAAAGTAACCAAAAAGCGAAAGTAGAGGAGAAAAATGAAGGGGAATTCGGTTAAGTATAGAAGAGGGAAAAAAAAAGGATAATAGAAAGTATGAAAATTAGAAATGGGGAGGGCAATGTTTAGAAGAGGGAAGTATAAACAAAGGCCCATTGTTGAAAAATCATTGTTTTCTAGTCCAATATTAATTGCACCCACCCATTTTGTGTGTTTGATTTACTAGCACAGTTGGTATACCTTTTTGAAGATTATACTTCAGCCCCCTTTGATGTGGCATATAAGAATTCATCTTCCTACCCAACTAATCTGTTTCTTTCAATGTAGCAATGTCGAACATAGAGTGGACATGAAGGTAAGTTAGTATGCAGAAAGACATGTGAAAAAAAAATACAGTTCTATTTATTTCAATGTAGCAACAAAGATAATACAATTCACATGAAGATAAGTTACTATGTAGAAAGATATGTAGTATCTACATACAGTAAATTAGGTGCCAAGCAGTAGAAAAAGTAGAACAAATATACAGACAATAAATGAAATTCTAAACACTGGAATATGAAATAAGAGTAGAAGCATGCATATTTGTATCTCCTCTTCTACATTTGCGGCAAAGAGTCCGTCGTCTTCTCCAACTATTATGTTTGTTTAAATGTAGAAATTTAGAAAAATACAATGGACATGAAGATAAGTTAGTATGGAAGAAGATATGTAAAAAAATAAACAGAGTTGAATTTATTTCAATGTAGAGGCACAGAGAACACAAAGGACATGAAGATAATTTTTTATGTAGGAAGATACACAATATCCACATACAATAAATTAGGTGAACAGATATACAGACAATAAATGAAATAAAAAACAATGGAATATGAAATAACAATACAAGCATGCACCTTTGTATCTCCTCTTCTACATTTGCGGTAAAGACTCCCTCGTCTTCTCCAGTTATTATGTTTGTTTCAATGTGGGAACACACAAAATACAATTAACATGAATGGAAGCTTGCATGCAGGGGAGAACAAGTACTATGTACATACAGTAAATGAAAATCTAGGAATAGAATAAAAGATAGTTAGAAACATGAACCTTTGCTTTTCTTGATCCATGGTTGTAATTATATAGAGTTTTTCCTGCTCAAAATATATTACAATCCAGAAAATATTAAGAAATTGAATGGACATAGTTGAATGATTTGGGTTTTTTGCAACAAAGTATCCAGATATGCTTTGAGACATGGAAATATAATTTTGTAGTATATTTGATGTACATCTCATATTTCAAGTACAAGACAAATTGTATCGTGGTCATACCAGTCTGTGTATAGGATAAAGAGGTTGTATTGTGATATGGGAACATTTCACCTTATATGGTTAATAAGTGCACTTTGGACATGGTTTATCTTAACAAAAGGACAATAGACATTGTAATTGCACATGTAGTTGTCCAATTATTTGTTATGGCACTATTTTGTATCATGTCAACACTGAAGTATCCTAGAATGATAATGGTTTTGTCCAAATGTAAATGGCGTGATGCATTTGAGAAGAAATTCATTCTGCTAGCAATGTTGCATGCCAAGCAGCATAGAAACTGAATATTTCAATTTGCAATCCATGGAACACCACTCTTGCTAGCACCGTCTCAATATCCTTTTATTCTACAATAACATTTTTAAAATGCATGTAGGTATGGTTCAGAGCTAGGAAAACAAATTGGAGAAACATTTAAGAGAAGAATAGCTAGGCATGGGATAGGCATCATATCTCAACTTTGTCAGACATCACAAACGACATAACCACAGGTCCACTTGTGGGTGGAGGACATGAACACCACAAAGTGCAAAAAACAACAGCTCCAACTGTCGGCGTAGGACCCAAACCTTGAAAAGCTGAAGAAAACAAAAGAAAACAAAAGAAAACAACAAGAAACAAACCAATGAGGAAGCACGGATATGGCCAACTGCAGTCTCAGGACCTCAAAATCACAAACTTGAACCAAACAACAACAACCAACGATTGACGAACCAATGAACCAATGAAAAAGCAACAACCATTGAACTAGTAAACAACATATGTATATCCAATGATTACCAAATTCCATCCAAAGCATAGAAGGAACCTGAAACATATGACGAGCATTCCAGTAGAAATAATCAAACATTCTTACTTGCAAACTACAAAGAATAAAAAACAAAGAACGAATAGAAATGAAATTATGGCATCAAAACTTACTCTGAAACGATGAACGACAGAAGCATAGGTCGAATTGTGGGTGCATGACTTGGACCCCGCAAAGTAAAAAAGATAGCTCCAACTGCAGATGTAGGACCCCAACCCTACAAAGTTGAAGTAAACAAAAAAAAGCAAGAAGCACCAACATGTCCAACCGCAGGTGCAGGTCCTCAACCTTGCAAAGTTGAACCAAACAACACCAAGCAACAACCGACGAAGAAACGAACAAGAAGAACCCACCGAACCAGTAGACAATGTATGTATCTTCAGCGATGACCAAACTGCATTCCAAGAATAGAAGAAGTATGAAACATACAATTATATGTTCTATTTTCATTTCCTGTGCAACGATCATCCCATGAATCTAAGCTTCATACTCTACCTAATTATTAGTGCATGAAAACTCCAGTCTAAAAGCACGTGGATGCATAATATTAATTGGACTCATAAGAATAATTCCAAGTCCATATCTAGAGTTTGAACATGCTCCATCAAAGGGAATCCTCCAGTACCCTGCAAATGGATATTCTTGATTCTCTGTTTCTTGCAATTTTTCTAGACTTTCGTGATCCTCTATGTCTAGGATAACATAGTTTCCAATACCAGCATTTATATAATCCTCCATCAATTCGTTGTCCTTATTTTTGAAGGAGAAGGGTTTTCTAGGTTCACGGGGCACTTTAATCATTGCTCCTTATTTTCCTGGAAGCATCATACAACTTCCATCATTCATTATATATCCTCTGATTATATATGTACAACCTCTTCCCAGCACAACTCCATATGTAGGAGGAAGGTATACAACAATAATATTGAAAATTGTAATTATATGGGGGGTTGTTGTAATCCAAGTAGAAAAGTCTTTGATTTCACCGTAAGCTGGCACTTTTCTAGAATCAATTGCATATATAGTTTCACCGGTTTCATAATACTTGGTGCAAATCATTCCCAATTCCTCCATGACCTCCAGTGGCATGATATTGTTCATCGCACCAGTGTCAACTAAAAAATTATGCAGTGTGACATCATGATTTTCAGTAGAAATGTAAAAGGGAGGAATTTTACCTCTGAAGTTGCCAGTTGAATGGCTAAGGATTTGTTTTGGACTGGTAACAACAACTTCTTCTCTTTCAGATGGATCATCCAACAACTTCAAAATGTTTTCTCTTTGTTGGGGAATCTTCACTACTTCCGTAAAGGGCAGGCTTATCCTTAATTTACTCAAATCCTCTACAACATTATATGTCATTTGAGTGGAGTTCGACATCATGTGTTTTCTTTTACATCCAACACTATATGTCACTTTCACATTTTCTCTTTTCTCATTTGTTTTTTCCTTTTCTTTTTCTTTTTGGTTCTCTTTATCAGAAGTTCCTTTATTTTTTTGGTCTCTTTACAAGCCCTCTTATGTGGGAGACATTTTCTTGCGAGTTGGGATTATTGTTGCCCTCTTAAAATATATACATGGACATCTTGCATCCATCCATATGTACAGTTTGAAAGCTGTAATCAGGTTAGTAATAATTATCTTTCTCAATTAATCGCTCGTCATAGAAATCATCCAAAACAACCAAATTTGGAGTATGATACCTAGGAACCCTTGGTATTTGCAGATTATTCATGTTTTCAAACCTCACTATGTTTTCTTGGGGAGGGTTCCTCCTTTACTTTGGGATTGACATTATTGGATTTGGCATGTAATTTTCTCCCCTTCTTAGTGTGGTTATCTCGTTCTGCATTTGTTTGATGGTTCTATTTATCTATGCAATTTCCATTCTTTGCTTAGTTTCATGTGCTGCCACAGTGTCAACCTTTACATCAGGTATGTTTCCCTTGAAAAATCCTCCTCCCATCGTTTGGTTTTGAGTTGCTCGAGGCTTGAATTCTTAGTTCTTTCTTGAAATGGAAGCTCCTTGATTATCAATATTTAATCCTCGTAGATGCCTTTGTACTTTTCCCAGTATAATGTTAGGTTGGTCACCTGGTTCAATCATAGTTTCTTACATATTAGTGGATTTAGTCATTGTCTCTTCCAAAGTATCCGTTTGGGATGTTCTGATAGCATATTTTACATTCGGGGGAATTGCATTCTTATAACAATCGAGAATGACTGGGTCATCTAGTATTTTATCTTCTGGAATCCTACTGAAGGTTTTATTGAACCTGAGATTAAAATCTCTTATCCTTTCATTCTTCCTCAAATCAATCTGGGTGAAATAAGTGAGAAGGGTATGGTAAGCAATTGGAGGGGAAAACATAGTTAGGAACATAGCTTCGAGGTCATTAAATGAGCGAATGGATCTACTGGGAAATGTTGTATACCATTCATATTCTATTCTTGATAAGGTTTATAGAAACAAACTTACCATAACATCATCATACTCAACACGATGAAAATCACAAACATCAAGAAATAAGTGAAGATTCCTCTTTGCATCGATTGCTCCGTCTCCAAAAAATTCCTTTAAGGTGAACTTAGGGAGAACAGGGAGATCATGTTGCTCACCTATAATATTTAGAGGGGAATCTCTTACCCTCCTTCGATTTTCAAATCTTGGGTTTCCATGATTTCTTGTAGCATCTCTTCCACCTCCTTCTATCTCCTCATGATGCTCGTCTCAAGGTTTTTCATTTCTTTCCACCATTCCTAGGGAGACTTTAGGGCTAGGCTTTTCACTTCTAAAAATAAAGAGTTTCTTGCTTTTACTTATGGTAATGGGTCCCTTGTATTTGTCCAGCTTCAATCCCAACCTTTTTCTTGTGTTTCTCTAGCTAGCCTTTATTTCATCGGTCTTTTCATTCCTCTCTCCTCTAACTTCGGAGGATTTATCTTTCTTCTTCTTGGACTAAGATCTTCCAGGAACTTTCTAACTCTTCTCGAGTCTGGGTTGTTGTTATTACCATACTGTACAATTGATGTAAAATTATTCATTGATTATTCAATCCAATTTCCAAAGGGGTTGATTAACCTTGGGAAAAGTCATGTATTCTTTCAAAAATGCTATACCAGGTTGCAAACTTTAGTCAGTTCCCTAGTATGGTCTCCAAAAATGTTGATGCTTGAATCTGTTAGGATTGAAATCACAAGCTCATGAGGATGTAAACCCCCTTGCGTTTTTATAGAAGTGGTACTCCTCTTTAGGTTTTCTTGAGATTTTCAAATATTCGAAATGTGGGACTTGATAGAATCCGATCGTGGTAATTAAATAAACATAAAAAATTGCAAACACACAAAAGTAATTTTTTTTTTGTTTTCTTTTAAAAGAAGTTTTTTATAAATATAATGTTTGTTTTTCAAATATAATGATAGATCAACCTCAAATACTTTATATTATGAAAAGAGTGTTACAAGGCACATTCGAGATTGTTCCCAAAGTAGTTCTCTTGAAATTTCAAAAAACAAATATAGTCTGTTACATATTCTTTGAAATTGTAAATGTGTTTGTCTTAAATACTGGGATTGGGGCTCCCACAGAACATAAATCAAATAAATACAAGAAATAATATTTTAGAAGGAAGACAATGGGTGATATAAGGATCAACAAGACCTGGTAAGAAGAAAAAGGATTTATCATTCTTCGGGTAAACCTTTCTAGTGAAAGAGGTGGAATAACTGGATGAAGGAATTGATAAAGAAAATAAGGATGTGATCAACATAAAATTACTATGATGTTTTCTCCTATCTTCATTTGTTTGTTTATGTCCTTTTATCATTTTCATCAACGGTTACAGAAACCGTCTCAACTGCTTCTTTCCCTTCATGTGTCAGTTTATCGATAACCTTATTGAACCATTATTCGATATAAGTTTTCTTAGGTGCCACATTGATTTCATGCCATATTTTAATATTGAACATCTCACCCTCCAAGTCTCGGAGATCAATGGAAATTCCATGTAATACTTCTTCAATATCTTGATTTTTTACGAAGTAATCCACTAGCCAGTTATTTATGGAGTTCTCATGATATTCAATTATGCCATAGAATTTTTCAATTGACATTACTTTAAAAATATCAACTTGCTCATTGAGTTGTTTTTTTGTTAGGAACAATGAGTTGAGGATCAACTTGGGATCTTGGAATTTGTTAGTGCTTTTGGATAGGTCCACCTCGATGAGCCTTTTGAATACCTCTTCTCTCCTTGTTATGGATTGGTTTCACGCTTGAACGATGTTGTTCAAGGTATTTTTTTTTTTTTTCAGTAGAAGTTCAACTTCTTGATCAAACTTGGAGAGTGAAGTGTTGATTAATTGGGTTGGTTTTCATTGATGTCAACCCTTGAAGAAAGTCCAGTAGAGAATTTCAATAGCATAATGGTTTGGGTAATGGACCCAAGTTTGTTTGATGGGCAGTGGTATGAGTTTTGATATATTGGTAGGTAAGACTATTCCATATGGATAGTACATGTCATTCCATTTCCGGTGGTATGTGGAACATCACATAACTCCTCACAGCTAGAGAGTTATGGCCATGTGAAGTTGGAGAAAGATTTGGGTAACAGACACAAGTTTGTTTGATGGATAATGGTATGAATTTTGATATATTTGCAGGTAAGAATATTCTATATGGATATTACATGTCATGCCATTTCCATTGGTATGTGGAATGACACATAACTCCTCACGGTTAGAGAGTTATGGCCATGTGAAGTTGGAGAACCCTCATGAGTCATCTAGAAGCCCCAAAAGGTCAAAGTAGTCAAGGTGGTTTAAGAGATTTTATAAGGTCAATAATAAAGTGAAGTAATGAGTGTACTACAATTCAAATTGAATACGAAAAAAATTATTTAAATAATAAATTTAATGGAGAAATTACTAAGTTGACGAGTGGTTACAAGTGGGTTAACCCTAAAATAAGGAAAGTGGGTTAAGATGGTTAAAAGGTAACCCTTGAGGAAGATACATGAAAGTATAAATAAGAGGCAAGGCTCTCTGATTTTAAACACACTTGAGCATATTTTTATTAGAGAAGGTTCCTTCAGAAATCAATTTAAGTACTGAAAGGTAGATCATGGAGAGCAACAACATGTATAAAAATGGAATACCACAGTTTGATGGACAAAAGTATGCATTTTGGAGAAGAAGGATGAAAACATATATACATGCACAGGGATTTGAAATTTGGCAATCAATTATAGATGGAGACAAATAACCATCAGTTCTGCCAACAAATGAAAGAGAAATAAAACTCGGTCAAAATAATTCCAAAGCCACAAACGCACTTCTGAATGGTCTTTGTGAATTGGTATACACCAAAGTTATACATTGCAAATATGCTAAAGAGATTTGGGACAAGATTCAAAATATTTATGAAGGAGATTCAAAAGTCAAAGCAACAAAGCTTCAAACTTACAGAGGTCAGTTCAAACAACTAAAGACGAAGGAAGATGAAAATATTGCAGCTTACTTATTTCAAGTTGATGAAATAGTAAATGCAATCATAGGATTGGAAGAAGAAATTAAATAATTTGTAATTGTTCAAAAGGTACTAATATCTCTTCCTATGATATTTGATCCTAAGATATCAGCACTAAAAGAAAGAGTATATCTAGACTCAATAAGCATGGATGAACTACATGTAATCTGCACATCATATGAAATGATAACTGAATAGGAAAATCCAGATACAAAAGAAGCAACTTTCAAAGCATCCAAAAGGTCAAATCAAGAGGGAAAGAAAAAGGAAAAAGAACATAGCAGTAGTAGTGACATTTCAGAAGATGAGGAAGAAATTGCCAAATTTGTCAAAAGATTAAATAAGGGAACCAACGAAAGATATAAAGGTAAGTTTCCATTGATTTGTTTTAATTCTGATGGTATTTGTCATTTTGCTAACAAATGTCCTCATAAGAAAAATAAGAGGAATGATGAAGATTACTAAAATAGAAAACAAACATATAAAGACAAAAGAACCATAAATAAAGATTTTAAGAAAATCTTATGCACCAAAGAAGACATCTCCTCATCAGATGAAGATGAAGTCAGTGACAATGAGAAAGAAAGAGTTTTATTCATGGAAGTAGAAGAATCTGATAAAGAAGACATCGAAGAAGAATATGAAGAGGAATAAGTTGAATACCGAGAAGAATTGTTGTGTGGCATAGAAGTTATAAGAAGAGAAAATAAGAAAAATAAGAAGCTACAAGCAGAACCAGACAAGAAATAAGACACTTAGGAACTAGAATGAATGATCACAAATTTGAAGTTTGAAATAGAAGAATTTAAAATAATTGAAGAAGCACTCAAAGAACAACTAGAAGAAAGAGACAGGATCATTGGAAATTTGGAAGAAGAGATTGTCACATTAAGAAAGGATCTTCAAGAGAAAAATATGCATAACAACTCAAAAGTTTTGGATAACATTATCAACAGTCAAAATCCTCATCATGACAAGTCTGGGCTTGGATACAATCAGACAAAAAAGGGAACAATCTCCAAAACAACAAAACAAGAAACATATCCAAAAAGCCATGCAGAAAAAAACAAAGGGGATAAGAAGACCTACAAGGAAGATTATATTGGCCCTTGACCAAGTTTTGAGGATCATTGGTCAGGTTTGACCTATTTTGGGACTTCGATAGGCTGTCTAAGGCAGAGTGGAAGTCGAAGTAGAGATCGCGGGATCTCATCCCTTTTTTAGGTATTTTTGGGTTATGGGCTTATGTAACGGGTATGGGGATGTCAGCCCATGGGTTTACCCATGCTTAGGCCCATTTTGTAATGTATAAATAGAAATCTAGGTGATGTAAGTAAGGGCGGCAAGGGTGTGATGCTAAGTGCTAAGTGCAAGTGACTATGTAAAGCCTTAGCGCTATATCCCAGCTCGGGGAAGGAGGATCTCACGAGGTGCGCACAAATATCCTGTCTTATGCAGAGTAGGATATTGATGCTATGTGCATGTAAGAATCTTGACCAAGGATAATAAATAAGAGAAGAGTTGGTTGACGTAGCCCCGGGATGGGGGTGAACCATGTATATCCTGTGTTGTGGTTTCTTTGTGCATTGTGAATGTTTTTTTGTTTATATGATTACTGCTTAGTGTAATGATGCATGCTTAGATTAATATGATAGCTTAGTGCCTAATGATGTGAATAAGATGCTAGATATGATCTATGTTAATATTCTTAGTGCTTGAATATATTAGATCTGGATGAATACTGCGCTGCTCTGTAATTAGGGTTTATCGGTGCTGTAAACAAAGGTTAAATATTAATGAACTATAACTGCTAAGTGCTTTGTTGACTTGTTACAATCAAATATCTATGTCCCAGCAAAGGTTGTCGACACTGGAGTCCTACAACCACCCCCACATCTACCTCGGGTGAGACTTCATCTTCTTCGCAGGTGTTGCCGAAAGGGCTGGTAGTTAGGGTTTTGTTGGTGCGTTGTTGAAGCGTTGAACCCTGAGTCTGCCCCTATGTCCCTACAAATGGTTATGCTACCCGAACAAAACTATGATTGATAAGATCTAACGAAAATAAAAAAATATTTGTGCATAGATCTGTTGCTTTAGTGCACAGTATTCTATTTTGTGAAGCTCTGTGCTAAGAAAGGAAGCAGATCTGAAGAAAAGAGGTAAGATTTGAAAGCTTTGTGCTCTGAAAAAGGTAAGAGTAGTGAAATTTTTTAGATCTGAAAGCCTTTTTCTCTGTCGAAGGTAAGATAAGTGAAATTTTTTGTTTCAAAAGTATGGATCTATGTGTTCTTGGTAAATTTTGTCCTAGTCTGAAAAATAGGGCACAGTTAGAAGAAATAAGTTTTGATATGAATAGATCTGATAGAAATAATGAAATATATGTTATTCCTATGCATAGAAAGAATTCTTGGACTAACAAATGGATGCAGGATCCTAGAAAGAATTTTCTGCAGGTTAGCTACTATGATCCTAGTGTGCAGTACAGGAGAGGATGGGGATCATTTAAAAGAAATAGATGACTAACCCTTTGTTATAGTTGTAGAAGGTCAGACCATCTTGCTAAGGACTGCCCTGATAGAAGACCTAGTTGTCTTTGTTATAAATCTATGGACCATGACATTCTGTATTTCCCTAGAATGATTGCTAAGGTTGAAATAATGAATATGAGACAAGAAAACACTTAGAAAGGACAAGAAATTGAGGCCATGACAGAACTCCAGAAAGAATCAGAGAATGTGTTATTAAAAATGAAAGAAACCGTGAATGATCACAAAGATATCAACTTATCAGAGATTTTCAAAGAAAAAGAGTGCATAGAAGCAATAATAGGAGACTTCATCATAGAGTGTGTTCTGGATGAGGAAACATAGGTGAATATCATGACACAAAGAACTTGGGAAATTTTAGGAAAGCCTGCTATGACTTCTTCATTGGGGGGGATAATATTATTTAGAGGAAAGTTGATAACCCTATGTGGAAGACTCACCCAGACATCTATGAGTGTTCATGGAACTTCGATAGAGGAAGAATTTGAGGTTGTTAAAATTAATGAGAAAAAACACCCCATTTGCTATGTTACTAGGAAAAACATGGATTGAGAAAGATTAGACCCGAAGAAAAAAAGAAGAGAAAGATCTAGAACGTAAAAAGCAAGAGCTAAGAGATTTTATGGCTAAGAGAATAGCACACTTACTAGAAGAACAAGAAAAACAGTCGAAGCTACTGAGGACCATAAATTTGTATGTTGAAGATGAGAGAACACAGAAAGTCTTGAAGAACCCGTCCAGACAAGAAAGTAGAGCATCTACCCCAGACAAAGAAGAAGTATTACATTCGAACCCTACAAAATACTATCAACATCATGAAGTTACTATGCCAAGAGGAGATAAGAATCATAATGGGAAGAGGAACCCAGTAACACAGATCATAGGGAAGAAGGATAGGAAGCTCAATAAGAAAAAGGAAAAGTTGTAAAAATTATAGGAAGATCCATAAAAGACTTCGCAAAAGGAAGGTCTCTAGAATTTGAACTTCGTCGGGATATCAGAACAACGCAACATGGCACTTCACCATGGAGGAGCGATACGACCATTGGAAGCATTATAACCATTAGAACGATGCTCCTGAATGGTTAGAACAACAATTATGACCAGAAAGATCTCCATTGGACCATTGGGACCACGCCGTAACATAAATAATTACATTGATGAAGATTTCTCACCTGTTGGAGAGATTTGTTACCTCTCTGTCTACTTAGTCTGTCAACTGTTGCACCTAGAACACTTTTTTAAATTGTATCCAAACCAACAAATAACTCATTTCTATTGCGTTGTGTTTACTGAGCTTTCGACACTTGTTCTATTACATTGAGAATTCACTCATCGACCTGAGTTATCCGATCGTGAGCGTGCATGTTGGACGACCTCATCACCATATAGAAGTCTGTTAAAGAATTTCTAATCGATCTGGTGGTCGAGAGAGTGATGTCCACAGGAGTTCAAGCTTCATCGATGCAAGGAGCGCAAGCCTCCCCATTGACCGCTCACGGATTCAGACCATCCCGAGCTGTAGATGAGAAAATAACCAAGCATCGAGATGTCTTGGAGAATGTGAAGTTAATCCCGACTATCCTGCCTGACTACATCCCTCCTCTGGCCAGCGCGGTCTGTCATGATATTGTCCCCAGGGAATTCGATTACACTCTGGTTACTGCGTACCTCCCAAAGGGGATACGTGCAGTTCGAATGCAGCTGGATAAGATCACGGCATTATAATTCAATGACTTCAACCTTGGGGATTGCAAGAGCTATAATGTTATTTATCCTCCCAGGTATCTGACTAGGATGAAGGGGAAGACATTGAGGATAATCCCCCAACCATGGACTATGGACCTCACACAGTCCATTGTCCTGAACGTAATGAAGAAACCACATTTTGGATGACACCAGGAGGTTAACGTGTTCGTTAAGATCATGTTGTCATGCTTCCATGACAGCTATATGTGGCTAGATATACGATCACCGTCGATCCAACGCTGATCCACAGGCTCACCAGATTGAGCATGCAGGGACCTGACCCGCAAGATTTATACCCAGGGAAGGATGCAGACCGTGCACTGCCACATAAGATTAAGGATACATATGGTGATGTAGAAAAGGGGGCGTGAGGATACAAGGTAGCTTCCATAGAGAATGGCGCAGTGTCCCTGGCCTGCCAGCTGATCGTAGGAAAGCTAGTGAGAAAGAACATACCTACACAGGTCACAGGGTTCGTTGTCGACCTCGCTGGAAAATGCATGGAATGACTCCAGATGAAATGGGCAAAGTACTTAGTCAACCAATTAGAATTGGATTGTTGCGAAGCTCAGGATCAGGGCTATGAGTTCCATTTTAGCCAGCTGTTGATCATCCTCATCGCGTTTACTTCTTGGGAGATGCCAGAAGGTGCGACCTTCCCAGACATCAATCCATTTGAGTAGCTCACTGCAAATTTCACCACGCCCTGGTACTCAAGCGATATGGGGAAGCAATGGTAGTTAAACATAGTATTCCATACATACTATCTCTAGTTGAAGAGGGATATTGAAGTTGTCACTGGTTCAAGCCACTTATAAAGTTACGTACAGATTGACACTTCATTTATATCACTGCACGTGCAAAATAGAGTAAAGAAGAGCTTTAGTTATACTATAATTTCACAGAGGAAGACCTAGAAGAGATAACCAAGGACTTTCCTGCAGAGCTCCTCACCCTTGCCGACCCCGCATAACTATCCAACCTTGTACAAATCAGAATCTCAGAGGCCACTCGTGAAGCACATGATACACCTGGAACTAGCAGAAGGAAGAAGAGAGAATAATTCCAGTAGCTGAGCAGTTCATCAGAAGAAACTACTTCAGACTCAGCTGGAGGAGGAGGTGATGATGAAGTAGATAAAGTAGAGACCAATGGAAAAGATGATCAAAAAAATCGAGGTGAAGTAACACCGCATAGGGATCCTATTGATGAGGTTGATCCCTCCAAGAAAAGGAAGGCTTCCCCCATGAAACCTACTTCCTGGAAGAATTCCAAAGCTACTAAGACTAAGCTGTAGACTGTACTCATGCTCGATGACTTAGACTTCATCATCGTAGCCATATCATATGCCTTGCGGGAACTTTTGCAGAACACTGAAACCAAACAAGCAACCATGTATGATAGAATTGAGGTATAACTTAGAGGGGTACAACATGCCCTCCAATCCAGTCGCATAGTGTCCACTGCACCCCTGCCATCAGAAGAACCGGAGTTGGGAGATGAGCATACCTGACTCCGCAGAATAGTTGATGCAACCGAATCTCACCTTCATCATGCACAACAAGAAAAAGAACAGGCCATAGTGGCCCTAAATCAAGAACAGGAGGAAGCAGTAGAGAAACACTAAATTACGTAGTAGGAGAAGGCTTCCCTCCAAGAAAATTTTGAAGAGGAAAAGGCACAGATCCAACATGAGAAAGAACAACTCCTTGTGGAGCATATTGGGGTAAAAGAAGCAGTCAGTAGAGAACTTCTCTCTGTGATAGGCTTAGAGAAAAAAGTGGAAGAACCAGTGGAGCATCAAGTAGTGCAGCTTGTTGAAGCCATCCAATAGCTTCAACAAATAATAACATATCTAGATCTACAAATAGTGCTAAGAACTCCGCGGGATGTGTGAGATCAAAGAGAATCAATTGATTAGAGTGCAATTGAGAGAATCAAGGCCCTCGCCATGGAATGTATACAACTAAGTGATCACAATGCTCACACTTATGAGCGACTCACTGAGGATCCTGAATTGAAATCACCGGAGTCACAACTCCAGGAGGAAAAGAAGCAAGTAGAAATAGTTCAGTCACAGTTAAATCTCCTGTCAGCAGTTGAAAGGATGAAGCGATCCCAGGAACAACACACTATTCAACAACATGTTCACACCATACAGAGAAAAGTCATGGAAGCGACTTAGAGACTCCTACCAGTCCAGGATGCAGCTTGCCAATTGTTTGAGGATATTGAAGGATGAGGAGCAGAGCTGGAACAAGTAGTCACTTCAGTCGAACAATGCTTAGAGTGACCTATCAATGAAGAAGTTATCCAAGAGTTCGTCGAGCAGGAGGTCATGGCGCAACAGTAGGTTGAAGTAGGTCGAGCCAAGCTCGAGGATTTTGAGACAAAGCTACCCAGAGAAGAGTGACTCGGGATGAGTCACAGGTGAGTGTTGGGGGCCTATTGGCCCTTGATCAAGTTTTGAGGATCCTTGGTTAGGTTTGACCTATTTTCAGACATCGATAGGTTTTCGAAGGTGGAGTGGAATTCGAAGTGGAGATCACGGGATCTTGAACCCTTTTTAGGGATTTTTGGGTTATGGGCTTATGTAATGGGTATGGCGATGTCGGCCCATGGGTTTTCCCATGTTTAGGCCCATTTTGTAATGTATAAATAGAAATCTAGGCAATTTAAGTAAGGGTGGAAAGGGTGTGATGCTAAGTGCTAAGTGCAAGTGATAGTTGTACATGTTTTGTAGCATACTATGTGAGACTTTCAAGGCTAAGTGCAAGTGATTGTGTAAAGGCTTAGTGATGTATCCCAGCTTAGGGAAGAAGGATCTGGCGAGGTGCCCACAGATCTCCTATCTTCTGTGGAGTAGGATTTTGATGCTATGTGTCTGTAAGAATCTTGACCGAGGATAATAAAGAAGAGAATATTTGGTGGACGTAGCCCCAGGCTGGGGGTGAACCACGTATATCCTGTGTTGTGGTTTCTTTGTGCATTGTGAATGTTTTGTTGTTTATATGATTACTGATTAGTGTAATGATGTATGCTTAGATGAATATGATAACTTAGTGCCTAATGATGTGAATAATATGCTAGATAGGATCTATGTTGATATGCTTAGTGCTTGAATATATTAGATCTGGATGAATACTGCACTGCTATGAAATTAGGGTTTATCTGCGCTGTAAACAAAGGTTAAATACTAATGAACTATAACTGCTAAGTTCTCTGTTGAGGTGTTACAATCACATATATGTGTCCTGGATAAGGCTACAAACATTAGAGTCCTTCAACCACCCCTGCCTCTACCTCAGGTGAGATTTCATCTGCTTCACAGGTGTTGCCGAAAGGGCCAGTAGTTAGGGTTTTTTTTGTGCACTATTGAAGCATTGAACCTTGGGTATGACCCTATGTCCCGATAGATTACAAGGATAGTCCTCCATTAAGAAGATTCAGATTTCAGAATCAACAACTGACAGAAACAAATAGGCCTCAGGAAGAAGAAGGATTAAGAAGAGAAACTCCTTTTAGAAGATCTTCAACTCCTAGGTATTAAACTATATTTTTTGTTTTATGTTATGCATGCAATATTTTTGTACATAAAGATATGAATTGCATAGCTAACATAAGGAATATAAACAACTTTGAAAGTCATACACAAAAGGGTTATCCAAGAAGGTCTAGTGAAACAAAAATAAGAAGTTACAACAGGTTTGAATCATTGAGCACTGAAGTGGAATGCTACAAGTGTAACAAATTTGGACACATGAGCAAATATTTCAGAATGACAGTTCCTCCTAGAGAACCACAACAAAACAACAATAGTCATAGACGAGAACCTCAGAAGAGAACATGGATAAGAAAGAAGAATCAGTATAGCAATGAAAAATGCACACTTGCTCTACAAGATAAGTAACAGAAATGTGGTTGGTATGTTGATAGTGGTTGTAAAAAACACATGACAGGTGATAAATATAAATTTCTTACATTAAGAAAGGAAATATATGGATCAGTATCCTTCGGAAATGATGATTCAACTAAAATCATTGGAAAAGGCATAGTCAGAATTAGAAACAAAAATACCAAGGCAGAAAATGTTCTACTAGTAGATGATATGAAACATAATATTCTAAGTGTGAGTCAAATGTGTGACCAAGGTCATAAAGTTACTTTCGATTCACAAAAGTAAGAGATAAGAAAAGAAGGTTCAGAAAAATTGATTGCAACAACTGAAGAACTTCAAACAAAGTGTTGTCTAGGAAAATAAGATGAAAGTTGGCTATGGCACAGAAGAATGGGTCACATACACTTTGATAACCTTGTCAAAGTTAGCAAAAAGGAAGCAGTTAGAGAAATTCCCTAGATCACGAAACCGACCAACACTTTATGCAAGCATTGTCAACAAGGAAAGAAAACAAAGACCAGGTTTAAATCAAAGGAATATTCAACGACAAGACCACTGAAAATTGTGCATACTGATATAGTTGGACCAACTACAACAAATGGTTTAAAAGGTGTGAAATAATTTATGTTATTAGTTGATGATTGTACAAGAATGATTGTAGTTTGCTTTCTCAGGAATAAGTCAGAAGATTTTGAAAACTTCAAAGTCTACAAGGAAATGGTTGAAAATGAAATGGATTCAAAAATCAAATGTTTGAGATATGATAATGGAGGAGATTTCAATTCAAAGGAATTTATGGAATACTACAACAAGCATGGAATAAAAAGGAAATTCTTCGATGCTAGGACACCTCAACAAAATGGAGTTGTTGAAAGAAAGAACAGGACAGTACAAGAAATGTCTCGAACAATGCTAATGGATTCCAAATTGATAGATATATTTTGGACACATGCAGTGCATACAATGGTTCACATTCAAAACAGAGTAATGCTCAGAAACAACACTGAAAAAACACCTACAATCCATGGAAAGTAAGACCAACAAATGTGAAGCACTTTAGAGTATTTGGAATAAAATGCTACATCAAAAGAGAAGATGGAATAATGGGAAAGTTTGACTCTTGTGTGGACAAAGAAGTACTTGTTGGTTACTCAAGTACAAGGAAAGAATACAAGTGTTACAATCTTAGGTTGAACAAAGTTGTGGAAAGCATCAATGTAAAAATTTATGAAACAAGTAGACGAGAATTAAAGGAAGAAGAAAATGAATCAATGGAAAAAATTTATGAAGAAGAAACATAAGATGAAGAAGAAGTAGAAGGGGAAGATGAAGAAGATCAGATATAATTAGAAGAGCAAGTTAATCAAGTGCCTCCAAAGAAACCTAGAAAACAAGTACAGAAGAATCATCCTTGATCTAAAAATGAAGAAGACTTGTATTCTTGAAATTATTTGCAATATTTAATTCATGTGTTAAAATGCAAATGGATCAAATTTGCAACACAAATTTTATATAAATTACTCATTCAAGATGCATATAAACAACAACAATAAACAATGAACAGAAAACACATAACACATCAAATGATAAAGGAGTTCACCCCTCTCTTGGGCTACATCTCTTGGTCTAGCTTCCAATGGATCTTTTGTATTATTTTCTCAAAGTTCTCAAATATGTGCTTTACAATACTCAAAATGCCAAATAGACAGCTCCAATGGCTTCAGAACGTCCCAAAACCCCTAGCTGGGCTTTTTTGGCACCTCGTTTGGCCAAAAATTGAAGAAGATAGGCTTCCTGGAAGTTCCCCTTCAAACTTGTTGTCTCTGGATCACTAAAACGCACCCCTGTTTCCTCAACCTAGCCCCCACGTGATTTTATGTGGAAAAACTCAGCACCGGGTGCAACTGCACAACCGATACAAACTGTCGAACGGTTACACGCTAGCCCTTAACCACCAAGGCCTGTGGGCACATGGCCACCACATGACCACGCGCAATACAAACAGGGTTAAGGTTTAA
>ML778602.1:1894582-1906404 GCA_009831015.1 Picea engelmannii | reverse complement strand
AATTGATTCAAGAGATGGAGGAATAAGGGATTCAGATTAGGCAAAGACTAAAGGAAGCACAGGATAGGCAAAAAAGTTATGCAGATGCACACAGGACCGACCGAAGTTATGAAGTCAGCGACCAGGTTTTCATTCGTATTAGGCCTAATAAGAGTACCATATGGTTCGGGAAGGGGAAAAAGTTGTCACCTCGATTTATAGGACCGTTCAGAATCCAAGAGAAAATTGGACCCGTTTCCTATCGTCTCGTACTGCCACCCCACTTGCATAAAACTCATAATGTATTTCAGGTATCTGGTTTACGTCATTATGTTGCTGATGAATCACATAAACTAAATTGGAAGGAATTGCATGTATCGGACGTGGGAAGCCTCATGGTAGAACCATTACGCATATTGGACCGTAGAGTTCGACAGCTCAGGAATCATCTGGTAGACCAAGTTAAGGTGCAGTGGGACAGGTATAGTCCAGGATCTGCTACTTGGGAAGACGCTGAGACACTACGACGAGACTATCCCTCACTTTTTTGACCACCTCGAGAACATGTTTCTCGAAGGTTGGGTGCATGTAACACCACCTTTTGACTTAGATAGCCAGGATTACCTGAGGCCTATATACTTTATCTTCTAGTCACATTGAAACTATTAAGTGATACACTTAAACTTTAAAATTTATGAACTTTTATGAATGTTTACATGTTATTGATGATGATGTATATGATTCGATCTACTACATGAATGTAAATTTTACGAATGTTTAAATGTTATTGATGATGATGTATATGATGCGACATATTGTGAGAATGAAGAATTTTATGAATGTTTAAAATACTATTAGAATGATGTTGGATATGACGCAATCTATTTTCGGTAAATCATAATCTTATGAATGGGTGTCGAAATTGAATTATGGGATATTATGAGATCTATTTCTAACTGGAAAACTTTGATGTTAATTTATCGGTACAGGGATACCAAATTGAAATGATGATAGTATGCAATTACATGATGATAATGCATAGAAATGTATGAGTTTGTGTTACAGACTAATCTGCAGGTTATGGGCTATGAAATAGCCAAGGCATAAAGATGATTAGGAGGGGTGGAGGCATTTCCCACCGTGTATCCTCTGAAACCTGAAGTCATGGGAGAACGATGTTAGTTCACACTCCCCAAGACATGTGATGATGACTGTCAGACTCCTGCTAGGGAAGCTTGGTCGAGATAACGACATTTCCGCTTACGGGTTCTATTTTGAGTTAGGTCAATATAGTTGACGCTCCAAGGTAGTCTATCAGAGGAAGGATAGGAATGGAGATGGAAGTAGGTTAGGGAGGAAGGATGAGTAGAAATAGTTGAGAAGGTAGGGAGATTTGTCTGTGGTGGAATTTAATGTTTTCCCTTCAAAAAATAAAAATAAAAATGTGTATATATGAATATTCATCATTATGTAACTAAACCAAAGTTGTCTAAATAAAATTGTTGAACTGGATAATAGTCATTAAAGGATTTCTCAAACAATTGATTGGTTTGTTGTCTTTTATAAAAGACTAGTTTTGCTGACTGGATTGGATGCATACATAAATTACTAAAGGATGGTAGTTTTGATTATTAGTACATGCACGAGACTTGTATGTACTAGATACACATGCATTTCTTGTACATATACACTAGTATGTATGAGTTTTCTTGACTTACTTATTGATAACGTCGGTTAATTGTTATGAATATGTGAACCAKGTTTCTTTTCCTTTGTACCATGAGACACGTTAACTTCGGGACGAAGTTTCCTGAAGGGTGGGTGTATGTAACAACCCTAGTAGAATATGTGTTTAGGGATTATTAATTAAAAATTTATTAGGTAATTAATTTTTCTAACATGTTATTAATTAAACAAAGATTGGTATGATGATACTAATTAAATATTTATGAACTAATTAATTGTTATAATTTGATTAATTAATTACCTGTTACATTCATTGACATGGGTATTAAATTAAGAGGGTTAATAAATTATAGTGTTTAATTAAATGATTTATGTATACTAGGGGATAAGAAGCATTGATAAATAAGGGTAAGGAGCATTAATAATAGGATAAAGCATTCATAATCGGATAAGATAATAAATGTGTAGGTAAGGAAATAAATGAGGAGAAAGGGTGGTGAAGGAGGCATATGAGCGGAAGAGGGTTTACGGAAGAGGGGATTATCATTCTACTTGGATTTTTGGGAGGGTTCTCTTGGATTTGGGGGATTTGCTGGAGAGAGTTTGAGTTGGGAGTCGAGGAAAGGATCAGTACAGGGGGCACCGGTTTGCTGGAGGTTTTGGGCATGGGGGCCAGGATATCCATATGGTATCCTAGAGCTAGGAAGCTATCCTAGTTGGCAGGGTGGAAACACAGCTTTGGGCAGTGTTTGACACAGTTTCAGCAACGAACAACCAGATCGACGGGGTAATTAGCATCAGGGAGAGGTAATTTAATTATTCTGTTAAGTAATTCTTATGTTGTGGATAAAATTTTAATTTTTGTCGAATATCATATACTCATATGTTGGTGATTGAATTATTTTTGTATAAGAAAGAATTATATGCTAAATCAAATTAAATTTTGTATTTTTACAGCTACTACACTAGTGGAGCAACATTCTACTTGGGTGAGTGTTTAGTATCATGTCTAAGAAAGAAACAATCATAAGTATACTTATCTATGGCCGAGGAAGAGTATATTGCAACAACAACATGTTGTACACATATTATATGGATGAAACAAACTCCGACATATATATAGGTTGAATATGATTATCCCATTCCAATCTATTGTGATAATAAAAGAACCATCAATATCTCAAAGAACCCGGTGATGCACTCCAATACGAAGAACATTCCAATCAAGTATCACTTTCTATGGGAACAGGTTGCAGAGAAGAACATTAAAGTTGGATATTTTGGAACAAAAGAACAAGTGATAGACATCTTTACAAAACCGCTTCCACCGGAATCCTTTGAGTATTTTCTCCATAGACTCAAAGTAATTTCTACTCCAAAATGAATTCTTTTGAATGATTATATTATATGTCTTATATCTACATGAGAACGCACCATAAAGAGGAAATGTTTTGTTGGGAGATCAGTTTGATGAAGATTTCATTTAGGGGGGGTATTCCCAATGACAATTTAGTTAGGGGGAGCATCCCCAGATGGAAAGATACCTTTTCCATTGATGAAAAAGGGGGAGAGATTTATCAGATGCAAAGGTAAATGCAAATTTAAAGGTAAAGGGGGATCATGAGTGACATTACTTCAGTATTTCATCAGAGTGTTTCCGTCAATTCCAAAGGGGGATATTGTTGATTAATTGGGTTGGTTGTCATTGATATCAACCCTTGAAGAAAGTTTGATAGCGAATTTCGATACCACAATGGTTTGAGTAATGGACCCACGTTTGTTTGATGGATAATGATATAAGTTTTGATATATTTTCAAGTAATACTAATCCATATGAATAGTACAAGTCATTCCATTTCCGTTGGTATGTTGAACGCCACATAACTCCTCACGGTTAGAGAGTTATGGCCATGTGAAGTTGGAGAAAGATTTGGGTAATGGACCCAAGCTTGTTTGATGGATAATGGTATGATTTTTGATATATTTTCAGGTAATAATATTCTATATGGATAGTACAATTCATTCCATTTCCAATGGTATGTGGAACATCACATAACTCCTCACGATTAGAGAGTTATGGCCATGGGAAGTTGGAGAACCCTCATGAGTCATCTAGAAGCCCCAACACGTCAAAGTAGTCAAAGTGGTCTAAGAGATTTTAGAAGGTAAATAATAAAGTGAAGTGACGAGTGTACTATAAGTCAAAGTGAATACAAAATAAATTATTTAAATAATAAAGTTGATGGACAAATTACTAACTTCACAAGTGGTTAGAAATGGGTTAACCCTAAAATAAGGAAAGTGGGTTAAGATGGTTAAAAGGTAACCCCTTGAGGAAGCTACATGAAAGTATAAATAAGAGGAAAGACTCTCTCATGTTAAACACACCTGAGAATATTGAATATCTACAGGTGACTAAGGTAACCAAAGGATATCTAAGCCGAATTTCAAAGGAAAGGTGAAGTAGAGAAGGATGAAATTCAAGGGAGGATGAATTCTTTTGATGATTCTTTCTAAGGTATGTTATTTATAGGTCATCTCACCATTTTTGTAATAACGTTTTTTATGTAATGACTCAGACTGTGAAATTGGGAGGCCATTGAGGAAACACATCTAGTTATTTTTGATACAAATTTCATCTTGTGGGTTGTTGTATTTTGAAGTTACACGCTGTAAAAAATAGGGTTTGTGGCTAGTCCTGAAACTAGTCTAAAACAAGTGTTTTGGGTAAACACGTCATAAATTATTCATAACAGATCCAAATTCAATAAGAACAAATGTATTGGTTAGAGTACAATCTGTAGTATTATGTGTATAATTTTCAGATCTATACAACAAATATTTTGTGCAGGGCACGCTCTACAAGTTCGCTCTCTAGAATAAACCAGAATTCAACAAGGTATGCCATTTTTTCTATAAATACTTTTTGGAGAGGTTCCAAGCAATGAAGTATGGAGGAATTGCATAAAATACACTGAATAAAATTGTGTATCATTTTCAGATCTTTAATCATTACAAGTACATAGTTATGATTATTGCAAGTTAGGGTTGTTGACTAATCCAAAATTAGTCATGTAAGACTAAAGTAAAGTTTGATAAAATGGTAGTCTCTTGTTGTTAAAGTTAAGGAAGGTTTTCAGGTATGTGATCATATACACCAAGTCTATTACAGAGTTATAAATCAGATTTGGATGATCAAATTGATGAGGGATTTTGGTTGAGGTATGTTAAAGATAGAGGTTGTGTAACAATGAGGTTGTGGTAGATGGTTTAATGTAATGGTTTATGGTATTTGGTTAAGGATAGTGTGATGTATTTCTAGAAAAAATTTTATGGTTATATTGGTATATGTATTTGGTATATGGTTCAGGTACATGTTGGGTACATGGTTTAGACAAGTAGTTGATGACTTGGCACATACATGGGGTGTATAGTTGATTATGTTGGTACATCTTGATGAGTCATAGTTTGTGTGTATTTGATACATGATTGGTACATATTTGGTGCATGGTTGATGCACTCGTTGATGGTACAGGTTGAGGTACAGGTTGGTGCATGGTTGATGCACTTGTTTATGGTACATGTGTTGGATTACTAAGAAGGGGGGTGAATCAGTAACACAACAATCTAATCCTTTTTAACCATATAATACAAGTGTTATGTCAATGTAGCATTATCATCCAATATTTTCAGAGTAAATAAACAATGAACAAATGAACAATCATACATATACACCGTACACTCGTGTTTTTACATGGAAACCCAAAGAGGGAAAAAAACCACATAATTTGTTTTCTTATATGCCTTGAAGAATTGCATTCATTGGACGCACCAACTTCCTTTTTTTCCCAGCTGCAACTAGAAGGAGGCTCCAACCCCCTAGTTTCTCAGGCTATAACCTGAAGGGATCTCCAACTCCCAAATTATTTGGATACAACCAGAAGGAGGCTACAACCCCCTATTTTCTCTGGATACAACCGTTAAGGTGGTTACAACCACCTTTCCTTTCCTCATCCAACCGCCCTAACGTATAAGTAGAATGATGGAACCACTGTCACATTATCATCGTGAGATATAATGTTGTAAACCTGTACCAATCAACCTACACCAAACAATCTGTACCAATAACCTGAACCATGCATCAACCTGTACCTTAACCTGTAATCAACCTATACCATAAACAAGTGCATCAGCCATGCACCAACCTGTACCTCAACCTAAACCAAAATCCCTCATCAATTTCATCATCCAAATATGATTTTTAACTCTATAATAGACTTTCCTTAACTTTAACATCAAGAGATTAGAATTTTCATCAAACTTTACTTTAGTCTCACATGACTAGTTTTGGATTAGTCAACAACCCTAACTTGAAATAATCATAACTATGTACCTGTAATGAATAAAGATCTGAAAATAGTACACAATGTTCTTCAATGTGTTTTATGCAGTTCCTCCAGGTGTCACTACATGGAACCTCTCAGAAAAGGAGTTATAGCAAATATGTCATACCTTGTTGAATTCTGGCTTATTCTAGAGAGTGTACCTGTAAAGCGTTCCCCACATAGAATATTTGTTGTAAGGATCTGAAAATTATACAAAGAATACTAAAAAATGTACTCTAACCAACACATTTGGTATTACTGAATTTGGATTTGTTATGAATAATTTATGACGTTTTTACCCGAAACACTTGTTTTAGACTAGTTTCAGGACTAACCACAAACCTTATTTTCCACAGAGTGTAACTCCAACAATACAACGAACCACAAGATGAAATTTGTACCACAACTACCTGGAAATGTTTCCTCAATGGCCTCCCAATTTCACGGTTAGAATCATTATAGAAAAAAAATTATTGCGAAAATGGTGAGATGACCTGTAAATAACATACCTTAGAAAGCATCATCAAAAGAATTTATCCTTCCTTGAATTTTGGCCTTCTTTACTTCACCTTCCATCTGAAATTTGTCTTAGATATCCTTTGTTTACGTCAGTCACCTGTAGATATTAAATATGCTCTAGTATGATTGAAATGAGAGAGCCTTGCCTCTTATTTATACTTTCATGTAGCATCCTTAGAAGCATATTCTAGACCAGTTTGTCCACATAGTCACCTATGTCCAAATTTGCCCAATTTTCTACTTTTCCATATATCCAATAGCCACTTGACTAATTAACCCATTTTCCTCATTTTAAGTTTAACCTTCTTATAACCTGAAGAAACACCCCTACCTTAGCAGGTTCTAATTGACCTCTCAGTCTAAGGATCGTTCTTGATTTCCCTTGATCCAAAATGGCTACTTGATTCCCAGTTGGAATCTCCTCCATGTATAACCACAATTCCTTCTTAGGAGTTACACCTGCACTAACAAACACTAGGCGCGAAATCTCACTTCCATGTGACCACAAACTTACTCCAAAGGGTGCGTCCAGTTTCGCGACTTCGGGAATTTTGTTGTTGAATTACCCGACTTCTTAAAATATCGAAACCTCGAAATGGGATGATGGTCTCTAGATCCTCCCTCAAAATCCTCTTGATGTGACCCTCAGTTGTGTCCTAGGGCCCAACCTTCTGTCATGTCAGGACATCGCGTATCGGGCATACGCAATGTAGTTTCCCCCCTTTATCCTGATAGCCGAAATCACGATATTCCTTGCCACAGATCGATGATCCATATTCTTCCCACAGTCAATGGTCTAGATCATGTCGGGATTTCACAATTCGGGATTTTGTGACTCTTGACTCCAATTCACAATCTTCTCCATGCTCCGACTCTTGAAATGCGGAAATCTAAAACCACAGGATCAATAGATCTCGTTGATCTAGATCTAATGGCTATGCTCCCTCCTGAGCGTGCGAGTGTTGAAAGACACTCGGCCTTATCCTTTCCGTTGATCTACTAGATCCAACTGTTCATGGAAAATCGATAATTCTCCTTCTAAGAATTTCAGTCATCCATTCAGACTTCTTGATAACTCGGCCAAGTAACTTAGCGTCCCTCTTCAAGAATGTTCCTTCTTCGAGATGAATCTGAACCTCATCTTCCTTCCGACTCTTTGAAGTCTCTATCCCTCTTGAGCTTGATTCTTACTGAAAACTCAATGATTCTAAGGGATCTTGTGTGCACTCCTTGCGACCTTCACAATAATCACTGATTATCTAAAATATTCTGACTCTGCGTCCTCCTTGTGACATAAATCCTTCAAGTACTCAATTGGTTGGAAAATTCTAAGACTTCAACCTGCCTGCACACACCTTACATGGCTCTGTGCTATACTTTCACACTTACTGGTATGAGAACAATGATTTATCTCCTGATCTTTTCTGGGATGAAACTCAAAACTTGTCAACGCACTCCTTGCGGACCTTCACTACACTCCTTGTAGGAATTCTTATGATGAGAAACAATTGAAACTCATATTTTCCCTCTCACAGACTTCATACATTGAACATGAAATCACAGACACACATAACATTGAAACAAATGCATAACAGAGCATGTAAACAAACTTTAAACATACCAGTGAATAGATGTAAACAATAATCATAACAACACCATGAAATGGAATCAATGCCTTCTTATATTAATTCTAGGGCTTCTGTACATGGATTCAATAGCAACAACTATCTGCTTATACAACTTCTACAATATCTATTCCTCTCTACTCTCCTATGCTCTATTTCTCTACAACTTCTAATTCTTACCCCTTCTATGAGAATAATAATACAATACAATACATGCGAGGGAGCTTTCTTGAGTTTTCCCTCCTACAACTCTAAGGTATATTATCGAAATAAAGACTACAACTAATTTACATTTATTGCAATAAATGCCTCCAACCAACAGATGATAGCAACCGCTCAAGATTTGCGTTACAATCCAAAAAACATTTAAGGGAAATTACATTCCTCCAACTATTACATTAACGTTTCATATTTTCAAATTCAAAATGCCTTCAAAATGCGCGTTGGTGCATATCCAGCTGTCCTCCGCTTGCGCATGCTTGCGATTCTCCTGCATCATACTCTTATGGCTAAAAAATTCATGAACTCCTGTTCATGAGATCCTGCATCGTCTATCCATGTTTTTGGATATTTTCTTCACTTTCCCAACTGGAATATTCAATTGGGTGTCCTTTCCACTTTACCAAATACTCAAAATATATCTTTCTCCGGGTATTCTTACCAACTCTCTGATCAATGATCTTTTCCATCTGTAGATTTTCAGCTACAAGCATTTTTTTAACCCACTGTAATTCCTTCTAATCCTCTTATCCTCTGGCTTCATATTCTCTAAAAGGATACATATATTCTATGTTGAATATGGGTGATATTCCCACACCGTATGACAATTCTATCTCATAAGCATTTGCCTCAAATTTCCTCAAAATCTTACACAAACCTATCTTTTTCATCTTCAGTTTATTATATGTTCCCCTTAGAAACCTTTCTTTTCTTAGTTGTGCTAAGACTAAATCTCCCACTTCGAACTGAATTTCTCTTCTGTGCTTATCTGCTCTGCACTTATATTTCTGATTGGAATTTTGTAATTGCTCCTTAATCTTACTGTGGATCTCTTGCATCTCTACTGCAAAATATTCCTCCAACACTTCTGAATTCATTATGCTCTAAGTCTCTCAACTAATATACTCCTCTTAGCTGCATTCCATACATTATATGGAATGGGCTCTATCATGTGCTCCTGTTAGGTGAGTCATTATATGAAAATTCTGCTTGTGGAAGAATCTGATCCCACTGACTATGATGTTCAGCTATTAAAATATTCAATAAATTCCCCAAAATTTGATTTACTACCTCAGTCTGTCCATCCATCTGAGGGTGATATGTTGAGCTAAAAGATAAATCTATTCCCAGCTAAAATATAGTGTCCTCCAGAAATGACCAACAAATTTGGTAGCCCTGTCTGAAACAATAGTCTTGGGTAAACTATGAAGTCTAACAACTTCTTTGAAAAACAGATTTGCAAGGTGTGTTGCATCACTGGTTTTTTGGCATGGAATGAAATGTGCCATTTTTTAGAATCTCTTGACTACCATGAATATGGAATCACAACCTCTCTGTGTCCTTGGCAGTCCTAACAAAAAATCCATTCGTACCGCATTCCATGGCCTATCTGGTACTGGTAATGGTTGATACAATCCTGTATTTTGTCTTTTCCCCTTTGTGTGCTGACAAATTCTAAATTTGTTGACAAAATTCTTGACATCCATCCTCATCCCTGGCCAATAATACAAATTTTTCATTTGTGCGAATGTCTTATCATGGCTGAAATTTCCAACCAATCCCCCATTATGTTTTTCATTTAAAATATTTTCTCTCATGGAACTCTTCAGGATACACAACTGATTTCCTTTGAATAATAATCCATCTTGAATTAAATATTCAATCCATTGGCTTCGGTCTCTCAGAACAAGATTCTCACATGCTTCATAAGCATCCTTAAAATCTGAATCATCTCTGTACATATCCTTAAGGCTATCAAAACTTGAGGTCTTCACACAAAATTCCTACAGAATCAAACATTTCCTGCTCAATGCATCAACAACCTTGTTAGCAGTTCTAGTATGCAATTGGTCTATTGTCTGGACTGAATATTGCTCCAATCGCAAATCCACTTGCGTCACATTTGACTTGGAATGTTTTACTGAAATATGGTAAAACCAGAACTAGTTGTTTAGTTATCTTCTCCTTTAACAACTTGAAACTTTTCTCCGCTTCCTCTGTCCAATGAAAATATTTGTGTCTTTTCTTGACTGTGTCCATCATTGGTGCACTAATCCCACTAACATTCCTGATGAACTTCCTATAAAAACTGGCTAGTCCATGGAAGATTTTAACTTCAAAGATATTGCTTGGTGACGACCATTCCTTGATTGCTTTTACCTTCTCAGGATCCATCTTCAACTCATTCGAAGAGATCACAAAACCCAAATAAATGAGTTATTTATTCATAAAAGACAACTTCTTTAGATTTATCAACAACTTATCTTGCTGCAACCTCCTCATCACTAGAGTTAAATGTCTCAAATGCTCTTCCTTAGTCTTACTGTAGATCAATATATCATCAAGACACACAATTACAAATTTCCCAATGAAATATTTCAAGTCTTCGTTCATCAATCTCATAAAAGTACTTGGCACATTCGTCAAACCAAACAACATGAAAATCCATTCATACAGTCCTTCATTCGTATTGAATGATGTCTTCCATTCATCACCTTCTCTCATTCTAATCTGATGATATTCACTTTTCAAATCATTTTTTGAAAAAAACTTTGCTCCACTCAAGCAATCCATCAAGTCATCCATCCTGGGTAAAGGAAATCTATACCTGATGGTGATTTTGTTTATAGCCCTCGAGTCTGTACACATCCTCCATCCACGATATTTCTTTGGACTTAACACTGTTGGCACAATGCATGGACTCAATATTTCTCTAATCAAGCCTTTGTCCATCAAATATTGGGCTTGCTTCTTGAATTCGTCATTCTCCTGTGGCTTCAATCTGTATGTTGCTTTGTTTGGTAAAATTTCTTGTGGTATAAGATAAATATGATGGATTATACTTCTGATGGGTAGCAACAAACAAGGTAAATCATCTACCACTATATCAACAAAATTCTCCAGCAGTTTCTGAATTTCCTTCGGTAGATCATCTATCGAAGTACTGGTCAAAATGACTCTAGGTTTCCTCACCACAACAAATTGAATGTCTTGTTACTTCTTGAATTCATCCATAAGTTCCTTCCCACTCATGAGAAGTATAGTATTGGTTTATTCCGCTTTCACCTTCTTGTCTTCAATCGACAACAACATATGCGTCCTACCATTCTTATCTAAGGTATAGGTGTTTTTTCTTCCATTGTGGATAACATTTCTGTCATATTGCCATGGTCTCCCCAAAAAAAGATGAAAGACATCCATGGGAATAACATCTCATAAGATCTCATCTCTATAAACCCCTATCTTAAATTCAACTAAACATTGTTTACTGACTGTTACCTGATGTCCCTTTTGCAACCACAAGATTTTGTATGGGCTTGTATGTGCAACTGTCTCCAATTCCAGCTTCTCCTCCATTTCTGTGGATACTAGATTATTCATGCTTCCACCGTCCACTATTACCTTGCAT
>ML778602.1:1842769-1875668 GCA_009831015.1 Picea engelmannii | reverse complement strand
GGTGACAACTGTACTAGCTTTGAAGGGATGAGAGAGTGCACAAAAGTGTGCGTACTTGGTCAGTCTATCAACAATCACCATGATGACACTCTTTCCTTCAGACTTCGGTAACCCTGTGATGAAATCCATGGAAACCTCCTCCCGACGCTGACTTGGGATGGATAATGGTTGTAAAAGACCTGGGGTCTTAATTTTTTCCACCTTATTTTGTTAGAAAACCAAACATTCCACCACAAACATTTTAACATCAGTTTTAAGGCCATCCCAAAAAAAAATCTTTTTGACTCTATGGTAGGTTTTCAAAAATCCCGAGTTCCTTCCTACTGGAGAGGTGTGAAATTCCAATAGTACCTTTTGTTTGAGTTTGGAGTTCTTACATAAATATAAGTGATATTTGTACCATAGTGAATCATTTTTCCATGTAAATGTATCTAATGCACTGGAATCCTGCTGCAACCTTTGAATGAGAGTCCACACTTTTTCATCATTATTCCATTTATCCCTTGCTTCTATTATCCAATTGGGTTGGATGATCAAGATAGCATAGAGAAAGGCCTCAATATCTTCATCCTTTCTTGAGAGTGCATGTGCCACAACATTTTTCTTCCCCTTTTTATAGACGATTTCAAAATCATAACCCAATATCTTGGTTACCCATTTTCCACTTGTCCATATATCCAATAGGCACTTGACTACTTAACCCATTTTCCTCATTTTAGGGTTAACCTTCTTATAACCACTTTCCATGATTAGAAAGTTCTCCATTTACGTTATTATTTAAATAATCCTCATTGACTTTCTCACTTCACTTTATTATTTAAATAATCCTTTTTGACTTTGTCACTTCACTTTATTATTTAAATAATCCTCTTTGACTTTGTCACTTCACTTTATTATTTAAATAATCCTATTTGAATTTGTCACTTCACTTTATTATTTAAATAATCCTCTTTGACTTTGTCACTTCACTTTATTATTTAAATAATTTCTTCTTTGCAAGAACTTTGACTTCTTTGACCTTTTGGGGCTTCAAGCCAACATATGAGAATACTCCAACCTCGTAAGGCCACAACTCTCAAACCGTGAGGAGTTATGTGATATTACACATACTGCCAGAAATGGCATGACATGTACTATCCATCTAGAATAGTCTTACCTACAAATATATCAAAACACATACCATTATACATCAAACAAATATGGGTCCATTACCCAAAACTTTGTGCTACCTGAATTCGCTACCAGACTTTCTTCAATTGTTTACATCAATGACAACCAACACAATTAATCAACAACAGGTTGAGGTACATGTTGGTTCAAGTTATTGGTACAGGTTTTTTGGTGCAGGTTGATTGGTACATGTTTACAACAGTATATCTCACAGTGATAGTGTGACAATGGTTTTATCATTCTACTTATATGTCAGGGCGATTGGACGGGGCAAGGACAGGTGGTTGTCGCCACCATACGGTTGTAGCCAGAGAACATAGGGGGTTGTAGCCTCCTTCTGGTTGTAGCCAGAGAATTGGGGATTTTGAGCTTCCCTCATATTGTAGCCTGAGAAACTAGGGGGTTGGAGCCTCCTTCCAGTTGCAGCTGGAAAACAAAGGAAGTTGGTGCTTTCAATGAATTTAATTATTAAAGACATATAAGAAAAAGAATTATGTGGTTTTCTCCTGCTTTGGGTTTCCACGTAAAACCCTGGTGTAATGTGTATGTGTGTGATTGCTCATTTGTTCATCATTTATTTACTCTGCAACTAATGGATGATAATGATACATTGATATAATACTTGCATTTTATGGTAAAAAATGATTAAATTGATCTATTACTGATTCACCCCCCCTCCTAGTAATCCAACTCTTCTCAATAATTAATTTATAATATTCGATGTCAAAGACAAGGCTCTGAAACACAAATGATTCTTTGTCATCAAAGATCTCATTCTCAACAATTTCCAGTGAATTATTCTGGTGGGTTGCGCATGTTGGATAGTCAATGTTAGGAAACATCTTCTCAATGTCACCCTTGAGCTCCATATCTTTGAGGGAGAAGCTATTGATGTCACTTTCGACGCGACACTCTTCTTCCTCTTGTACAATATTCTTCCTCTTCCTCCTCATTGGAAGTTTATGTGAGCTTTAAATTTTTCCTTGAGGGGGGTTTTTGTCTCCTCCTATGCCTGAACTATTGTTGATTACCTTTTCAGATGGGTGCGTCATTGGATCACTTCTATGAGGTGTTGTAGCCTTAGGATTAATAGTTGGGGATAGGTCACTCTTCTCGCTGGGACATTTTCCTCTATATTTGTACAATTCATTTGTACTGAGTACTATCTTGACGCAGACCCCACTTCTCTCCTCGGGGCTGCTCGACCTCTCATTCAAGGATATTCAAAATACTAAGCCAAATCATCTTTTCGGGCCTCTAATAGACCCTGGAACAATTTACACAGATCCCTTGTTTGTTACCATGCGAGTTCAATTCACCCGCAACCCCTTTCTCCGATGCTTCTGGTAAAACTAATTGGGGAGCGCTAGCTCCTATGATAGTTTCTTCTTCAATATGACGATGGGATATGACCTTGGGCCAGATCCCTTCGTGAATTCGGGCTTCAATTATTTTGGATGGAGCTGAATCCTTTTTACCCAAACTCTAAATCACCGAAATCACCAAGACCGGATCTTACAGTCCATGCTCCTTTTATAGCCAACGACTGACATTTACTTCAGAACTTCAACGTTCGAGAGTTATGAGAATTCCAATGTCTTTTTTCCTCGAATTAATTTCTACTTGAAGCTATTGCTCCAGATCGATTTTGGTGGCCTCCCACCTATTCCAACTGGTTCATTTTGGCAGTTTTTCCTAGTTTTCAGGTCCCTGACTTGTGAGGCTATTTTGAGGCCCTAAACAACATTTTTAGGGCTCTTCAAAGTTAGAAATGAAACATGATATATAACAACAAAATGTTTATTCCTCAGATAGACCTTTCCAACAGGCTATCATGTGCCTAAAATGTAGATCGTATGCAAAAGTTACGAACCCATGAAGTTGAAGTACTAACTTACCCAAACGGGGACCACATGACTTTTGGCGCTTCATCTCCTAGGGTTCGATTTTTGGATGTCTAGGGTTTTTGACATTCCTATTTATTTTAGAAAGGCCTTCAGAGCCTCATTGTAATCATCTTCTTGTGAATGAGCGCATGCGTCACATCTCTTCTCAGAGATAAGACACAACCATTCTGACAAGCTTGTTTTCCACTGCATTTTACAGTTTCATCTCTTTTTCTTATTGAATAGAAAACCAGTTTTACTGTATCTCTGTTATTCTGTGTTGAGCATATTTAATAATATGTATTCATTTAGTTCTTCTCATAAAATATAGATCAATGGTATCATATAGGTATGCTCCTTGTCGTCTTAATGCACATCCCCAATGATGTCAAGGTACAAAGAATTGGGTGTCAAGCTTGTCTCTCTTGAAGACAAAAGATCTTGCACACCCAAACGACCTCTCATGGAAGGAGAAAAGAAAGATGACGGGACAAGAGATCCTTTCAAAATGTTACTTGAGGAATCCCTCACATAATAGAGGAATTATATGATGGATATTTTTGTGCAAATCCTTCGGCAACTACCATTAGGTGATGCATCTTCCTCGAGCGTAGGCACCACCCCATTCAAGGTAAAAATCAACTTTGATATTCCTATATTTGAAGGTCCGATATACACAGATATTGTAGACAAGTGGTTGAATCTACTAGAAGGGTATTTTTATGTCCATAACTTTTCAACTAGAGAAAAAATTACTTTTTCACTCGTCAAAGTCGTTCCACATGTCAAATATTCGTGGGAAACTTTTTGTGAGAAAAAGGAAATAGAGGAACCCTCATTATTTATAGTCGTGGCCACCTAGGAATCCTCTAGGGATGTTATTAAGGAACAATACTACCCCGTCGGATGTTATGATGACTTGTTTACCAAATGGACCACACTACGGCAAGAAAGAGACCAAGCAATGCCAAATTTCACAAATACATTCCATACCCTGCGCACCAATCTGGGTATCAAATATTCAGAGAAACATCTGGTGCTCAAGTATCGTGATGCTTTGCATAGATACATCCATATTGAAATGGAATTTCTGGAGATCTCTTCCTTGGGCACAACCTATCAATATCCCATCAAAATTGAGAAGAAGCTCAAAAAAAAGACGTGACAATTTGGTCCTAGGAACCCCTCGCAGAAAAAACCAAGAAAAGGTGGCCCCAAACTACAAAACAAAGGATAGAGAAAGTATGGAAAGTATTAGGATAACCAATCCAAGACACAAGAAAAGAAGAACATTGTAATATAAAGAAGGATATCGGGAAGTGGTGTGCCTTCCATAAGATCCCTTGGCATAACATTGTTGATTGTTTCTCAAAGCAATTGTTGGTGGCCAAAGGGAAAGGTGAAGAAGGATCATTGACGCGGAACCAGAAAGGCGAAGAAGGATCATTGACGTGGAACCGAGTGCCACCTTTGCTACAACCAAGCTCCATCCTGGTGAACGAGATGAGACAGAAGAAGGAAAGCGCCTTTTCCATTCACAGAAGTGGGTAAAAGGCACCCCGTTGAACTTCATCATTGATAGAGGTAGCTAGAAGAGCCTCATCTTAGCAGAGTTCATCAAATGGTTGGCCCTTCCAAAAATGTTGCACCCGTAGCCCTACAACATTGGATGGCTCTGTCAAGGAAGTGATCTTCGCGTCATCCAATAGTGACAATTGTTGTATGACATCAATCCCTTTAAAGACGAGGTATTGTGTGATGTTTCTCCTCTCAAAGTTTGTAATGTTCTTTTGGGCCAACCTTATTTGTGGAAACGTCACGTTGTAACTTGTATATGATTCTATGCCTCATAGTGTTATTATTAGCTTAAACATGAAATTGTATAGCATACCCAAGGCAGTCCCTCCTAGTGCTATTTCCTTGATCTCTTCCAAGCAATGCACAAAGGTCATCTCTCAGAACGGTAAATTTGTCTTCTTCATGATTCGCTCTCAGAGTAAATTAAAGATCGCAACCACATCCACAACCTACGTGGACGATCTCTCATCAAAACAGAAGAAATTGGATAAGGTCGTGGAAGAATACTTAGATATCGTCTCTTCTCCTACTGGGGTACCATTTCACTTCCAGGTCAAGCATCCCATCGATTTAACCCCAGGCACACTGCTACCCAATGGGTTGGTCTACTGCTGCTCTCTGTTATAAAATAAGGAGAGAAAGAGGCAGATCCAAGAAATTCTCCATAAGGGGCACATCCATCCCACCTCATTTCCTTGTGGGATCCCAATCGTACTGGTGCAGAAGAAATATGGGACCTGACACCTCTGCATTGATTACCAGGCCTTGAATAAAATCACAGTGCCGAACCCATACCCAATTCCATGAATTAACGACCTTGATCATCTCACGAGGAAAAAATACTTCAGTAATATTGATCTGAAGTATGGCTACCAAGACGTCCCAGTAGAACATATAGATGTATGGAAGACCTCCTTCAAGTCAAAATAAGGTCTTTTTGAAGGGTTGGTCATGCCCTTTGGTTTGAAAAATTCTCCAGAAACATTTATGTGGATAATAGAAGATATCCTGTGACCTTTCACTAGTACTTTTGTAGTGGTTTATCTAGATGACATCCTCATCTACAACAAGACTTAGGTGGAACACTTGCAACATATTCAACAGGTTCTACAAACTCTGCAATAGCACAAACTATATGAAAACTTGGAAAAACGCTCCTTCGACATGGAAAAGGTCCATTACATAGGCTACATCATTTATCATCATGTTGTGCATGTGGATCCAACCAAGATCTAGGTCATGCATGACTTGCTAGCCCCAACCACACTCACTGAGCTTCGGAGCTTCTTGGGACTCACCAATTTCTATATCTAGATCATCTTTGACTGGCCAGCCCAACACTCACTGAGCTTCGTATCTTCTTGGGCCTCTCCAATTTATATCACAGGTTCATGTTGGGATTTTCTCATATTGCATGGGCCCTCAGCCAAGTAACTAGGGGTGGCAGTAAGGAAACATTTGTGTGGGGAATGTCCCAACAACAAGCCTTCGATGAATTGAAGTAGTGTTTGTACTCATCCCGGTACTTTCATTATCGAACCTGCAACATCCATTTATATAGAGATATATTCATTAGACTATGATGTGGGCATCGTTCTCACTCAACATGGCCACCCCATGGAGTATCATAGTGAGACACTATCAGATGTTGTCCGTAAGTACCCTACTTAGGAAAAATAAATGTACTCCATTGTTCAAGTCTGCCGCCAGTGGAGACATTACATTCTGGGGAAGGAGACAATCATCCACACTAATCACAAGCCAATACAGTTCATGTAGATCCAAGGAAAATTGCATAATGGCTGCCATCAGAAGTGGTCCACAGCCTTACAACAGTTCCACCTCAACATCAAGTATAAAACAGGAAGTACCGACATAGTTGTTTATTGCCTCAGCCGATCTCCAGTCGTGACACTCACCACAGTGTTAGACTCTTGCGTCCATGAGACCTCGGGATGGTCGCACTTCTATGAGACAGGCCCTGAATTCTCCACCACCTAACAAATGTTTGGAGAAAACTAAGTGGTCACTAATTTCCATATTCAAGATGGGTTGTTGTGTCATCTGGGCCATCTCTGCATTCCATCAAGTGAGCGTGCGAAGATGATTTGGGAAGCTCACTATAGTCAGGTGGAAGGACACTTTGGCATTGAAAAGATAGTGGCAGTGTTGCAGAAACATTTCTGCTGGCCAAAACATTGACATGATGTTGGAAAGTATATTATGTCCTACACCACATGTGTTATTTCCAAACCGACCACTAAGAAACAAGGCATGTAAACCCTTATTCCTACTCCTGAAAAGCTATGGGAATCCATTTCAATGGACTACATGTCGGGCCTCTTGTCCACCAAGAGGGGTAATGACTGTGTTTTTTTGTTTGTTGATCTTTTTTTCAATATGGAAATTTTGGCCGCTTACAAGAAGAACATCACTACAGAGGCCACTGCCAATCTCTTCTTTGAATGCGTCTGGGTACAATTTGGGATCCCAAAAACCATTTTCTCATATCGGGACTATCGATTTCTCAACACCTTCTAGTTAAGACTTTGGTCACTGCTAGATACCAAGCTCACCAAATTCACTGCCTTCCACCCCTAGACAAATGGCCAGACTGAGTTCGTCAATCAGATGATCATATCTATACCATGCATGTACAATTCCAAGCAGCCCCGCACATGGGATGATATTCTTCCCTATGTCTAGAATAGATACAACCAAGCCCTACATAGCTCAACTGGCCACAACCCCTTTCTAGTGGGGTTGGGATTCCAACCATTAGGCCCCATGGATGTTGCACTACCCCTGGTGATGACCTCGAACGCATCGTCCCCTGCTCCACTAGAAGTTGACAAAGACACCTGGTTTATTGAGTGGATCTAGCACATTTGTCAACAGGTTCATGATATTTTACAGAAGTCCAATTCCAAGTACAAGAAATGCCATGATCAACACTGGGTGCCACATAAGTTTCAGGTGGGCAACAAATTTTGGTTGCACTTGAAGAAAGAACGCATTAAAGGTCCCCATCAGAAGATTCTCCCACTCTGGTATGGGCCATACACCATCACCAAGGTTGTGGGTGACAATTATTTTGTGCTCAACATTCCCCCTTTCCTTGGCTTGCACCCAGTCTTCAACATGGCTCTCCTTCGACCAGATTTTCCATCATTATTGGACACCTCAGAGATAGCAGAGAAGTTGACACCAACATAGATCAACACTGATTGCATTCAGCATGCATCCAGTGATCATATTGTGGACACATAGAACAAGGGAACCCGACAACAAAGGATCCAACTTTATCGAGTTGTCAAAGCATGTCAGCTCCTGCACCAAGGCAAGTGGCTCACCCGACGCCAAATTCAACAGAATTTCCTCATGTGATGGGGGAACTCAATGCAATGGAGACCATTTATTCATAAGGGGGGAGGATTGATCCAAATAGATGTTAGTGGCCTCCCATCTATTCTAATAGGCTCATTTTGGCAATTTTTTTTCTAGTTTTCAGGTCCGTGACTTGCGGGGCTATTTTGAGGCCCTAGGCAACGTTTTTAGGGATCTCCACAATAAAAAATGACGTTCGATAAATAGTAACAAAATGTGTAGTCCTCTTATAAAAATTTCCAATGGACTATCATGCGCCTAAAACAAAGATCATATGAAAAAATTATGACCCTGAGAAGTTGATGTAGTAACTTACCCAAACATGGCCCACATAATTTTTGGTGCTTCATCTCCTAGGGTTAGAGTTTTGGATGTCTAGGGTTTTTGAAATTACGGTTTATTGTAGAAATGCCTTCAGAGCCTCCTTGTAATCATATTCTTGCGAATGAGCACAATTGTCATATCTCTTCTCAGATATAAGATGCTACCATTCCAACAAGCTTGTTTTTTGCTGCATTTTACAGTTTCAACTTTTTTTCTTATTGAATAGAAAACCAGTTTTACTGTATCTCTGTTATTCTGTGTTGAGAATATTTTAATAATCTGTATTCATTTCATTCTACTCATAAAATCCATATCAGTGGTATTAGAGTAGTCTTCTCCTTGTCATCTTAATGCATGCCCCCAACGAGGTCAGGGTACAAAGAATTGGGTCTCGAGCTTGACTCTCTTGAGGACAAAAGCTCTCGCATGCCCAAAGGACCTCTCATGCCAGAAGAAAAGAAATATGACAGGATGGGAGATACTTTCAAAATGTTGCTTAAGGAATCCCTCATGCAACAAAGGAACGAGATGATGGATAGTTTCATGCAAATCCTTCAGCAGCTAGCAACAGGTGATGCATCTTCCTTGATCATATGCGTTGCCCACTTCAAGGTACAAATCAACTTCTATATTCCTATATTTGAAGGTCAGATAGATGTAGATGTTGTAGATAAGTTTTTGAATCTAAAATAAGGGTACTTTTCCATCCATAACATTTCAAATAGAGAAAAAATGAATTTTGCGCTCCTCAAAGTCTTTCCCCATGTCAAAGATTGGTGGGAAACCTTCTGTGAGCAAAAGGAAATAGAGGAACCCTCATTATTTACAGTTGCGACCACCTAGGAATAATTCAAGGATGATATTACGGAGAAATACTACCCAGTAGGAAGTTATGATGACTTGTATACGAAATGGACCACACTACGACAATAAAGATACCAAGCAGTGCCAGATTTCACAAATATATTCCATACCCTACACACCAAGATGGGTATCAAAGACTTAGAGCGACATCGGTTGCTCAAGTATCGTGGAGCTCTCTATAGATATATCAAAACTGAAATGAAATTTATGGACATCTCATCCTTAGGCATTGCCTATCAATATGTCGTCAAAATGAAGCAGAAGCTCAAACAAAAGACGTGAAAATTTCGGCCTGGGAACCCCTCATTACAAAAACCGGGAAAAGGTGCCCCCAACCTACAAAACTAAGGATAGATAAAATATGGAAAGTATCAGGACAACTATTCCAAGATGCAAGAAGATAAGGACATCGGAAAGACAAAGAAGGATACCGAGAAGTGGTGCGACTTCCATAAGAGCCCTTGGCATAACACTATTGATTGTCGCTCAAAGAAAAACCTCGGTGACCAAAGTGAAAGCCTCTAAATCAAATGCGAGTTCTAACTTTGAGTCAAAACCAGAAAGGGGAAGATATATCATTGAAGTAGAACCCAGTTCCACTATTTCTACCACCAAGCTACAACCTGGTGAACCAGATGAGACAGAATAAGGTGAGTGCCTTTTCCATTTGAAAATGTGGGTAAAAGGCACCCCACTGCACTTCATCATTGATAGTGGTATCCAGAAGAACCTCATCTCAGCAGAGGTCATCAAGTGACTGACCCCGTGGACAATGCTGCACTCGCATTCCTACACCATTGGATGGATCTTCCAAGGAAAAGATCTTTGCCTCAGCCAACAGTGTCGATTGTTGTACAACATCAAGCCCTTCAAAGATGAGGTATTGTGTGATGTTTCTCCTCTCGAAGTTTGTAATGTTATTTTGGGCCAACCTTATTTATGAAAACATCATGTTGTATATGAGTCTAGGACTCGTAGTGTTATTATTACTTTGAATAGGAAATTGTAGAAGATACCTGAGGAAGTCCCCCCTAGTGGTATGTCCTTGATCTCTTCCAAGCAATGCAGGAAGGTCATCTCTCAGACCGATAAATTTGTCTTCTTCCTGATTCACTCTTAGAGTAAGAGAAAGATCCCATCCACATCCAATGCCTCCATGATCGATCTCTCCACATGACATAAGCAAGTGGATAAGTTTGTGGAAGAATACTCAGATATCTTCTCCTCTCCTACCAGGGTACATCAACATTGCCAGGTCAAGCATCCCATCGATCTGACCCCAGGTGCACTGCTAACCAATGAGACGGTCTATCATTTCTGTCTATTAGAAAATGAGGAGATCAAGAGGAAGATCCAAGAACTTATCCACAAGGGGCACATGCATCTCATATCATCGCCTTGTGGGAGCCCAATCTTACTAGTGCAAAAGAAAGACAGAACCTGGCGACTCTGCATTGATTATCGGGCCCTGAATTAAATCACAGTCAGGAACCAGTATCTAATTCCACGAATTGGCAACCTCCTTGATCATCTCACAGGGGCCAAATACTTCAGTAAGATTGATATGAACTCTGGCTACCACCAGGTCCCAATAGAAAAAATAGATGTATTGAAGACCACCTTCAAGTCAAATGAATGTCTTTTTGAAGGGTTGGTCATGCCCTTTGGTTTGAAAAATGCTCCAACAAATGTTATGAGGATGATGGATGATATCCTGTGACCTTTCACTATTACTTTTGTAGTGGTGTATCTGGATGACATCCTCATCTATAGTAAGAATTAGGTGGAACACTTGCATCATATTCAACAGGTTCTGCACACCTTGTGAAAACACAAACTATATGCAAATTGGAAAAATGATCCTTAGGCATGGACAAGGTCCATTACTTAGGCTATATCATTGATCAACATGGTGTGCATGTGGATCCGGCTAAGATTCAAGTCATCCTTGACTGGCTAGCCCCAACCACACTCACTGAGCTTCAGAACTTCTTGGGCCTCGTCAATTTCTATCATAGGTTCGTGTTGGGATTCTCTCATATTGCATGGGCCCTCATCCAAGTAACCAGGGGTGGCCGTAAAGAAACATTTGTGTGGGGAATGTCCCAACAACAAGACATTGAATTAGTGTTTGTGATCCTACCCATTAATTTCATTATTGGACCTACAACATCCCCTGGAGATCAATACAGATGCTTCAGACTATGCTTTGGGCACCATTCTCACTCAACACAACCACCCCGTGGCATATCACAGTGAGATATTATCAGATGTTGTCCATAAGTACCCTACTTATGAAAAATGAATGTAATCCATTGTGCAATCATGCCGCTAGTGGAGACATTGCATTCTGGGGAAGGAGAAAGTCATCCACACTGATCACAAGCCACTACAGTTCATGCAGACCCAAGGAAAATTGCAGAATGTCTGCCATCATAAGTGGTCCACATACTTACAACAGTTCCACCTCAACATCAAGTATAAACCAATAACTACCAATAGAGTTGTTGATTTCCTCAGCTGACCTCCAGTCGCAACACTCACCACAGTGCTATATTCTAGCGGCCATGAAACCTCTCGATGGTCCCACCTCTATGCGATAGACCCGAACTTCTCCACCAGCTACTAAATGTTGGGAGAAAACTTAGTGGTCGCTAATTTCCATCTTCAAGATGGGTTGTTGTGTCATCTGGGTGATCTTTGTGTTCCATCAAGCGAGTACATGAATATGATTTGGGAAGCACACTATAGTCGGGTGGAATGACACTTTGCATCGAAAAGACAGTGGCAGTGCTGCAGAAACATTTCTACTGGCTGAAACTTCGACAAGATGTCGGCAAGTATATCAGGTCCTGCACCACCTCCGCTATTTCCAAACTGACCACTACGAAACAGGGCCTATACACCCCTCTACCTATTCCTGAAAATCCGTGGGAATCCATCTCAATGGACTACATGTCTAACCTCACATCCACCAAAAGGGGAAATGAATGTGGTTTTTTGGTTGTTGATCGCTTTTCCAAGATGGAGATTTTGGCTCCCTACAAGAAGAACATCACTACAGAGGTCACTTCCAAGCTCTTCTTTGAATGCGTCTTGGTACACTTTGGGATCCCACAAACCATTTTCTCATATCAGGATAGTCAATACCTCAACACCTTTTGGTCGAGGCTCTGCTCACTGCTAGATACCAAGCTCACCAAATCCAATACCTTCCACCTCCATAAAAATGGAAAAATGAATGTCCTCAATCGGATGATCGTACATATCCTTCACATGTACAATTACAAGAATCCTCAAACATGGGATTATATTCTTCCCTATGTCAATCATAGCTACAACCAATCACTTTATAGCTCAACTGGCCATAACCCCTTTCAAGTGGGGTTGGGATTCCAACCATTGGGCCCCATGGATATTTAACTACCCATTGTGACCATCTCATCTGAATCGTCCCCTGCTCCACTAGAAGATGACAAAGCCACCTAGCTCATTGAGTGGATCCAACACATCCACCAACAGGTTTAGGATATTTTACAAGAATCCAATTCCAAGTAAAAGAAGCGCCATGATCAACATCGGGTGCAACATAAGTTTCAAGTGGGTGGAAAAGTTTGGTTGCACTTGCAGAAATAATGCCTTATAGGGCCCCATCAGAATCTTTGCCCACTCTAGTATGGGCCATACACCATCACAACGGTTTTGGGTGACAATGATTTTGTGCTCAACATTCCACCTTTCCTTGGCCTGCACCAAGTCTTCAATGTGGCTCTCTTTCGACCATATTTCCCACCATTATTGGACACTTCAGAGATAGCAAAGCAGTTGACACCAACATATCTCAACCATGATTGCATGCAATATGAATCCAATGATTAGATTGTGGACACACATATCAAGGGCACCAGAATACAAAGAATCCAACTTTATCGAGTTTTCAAAGCAAGGCACCTCGTCCACCAAGGAAAGTGGCTCACCTTGGACCAAATTCAACAGAAATTTCCTCATCTGATGGGGGAACTCAACGCAATGGAGACCATTTCTTCCTAAGGGGGGAGGATTGATCTAGATGGATGTCGGTGGACTCCCACCTATTGCAAGTGGTTCATTCTGGTAGTTTGTTTTCCTAGTTTTCATGTCCTTGACTTGCGGAGCTATTTTGAGGCCCCAAACAACATTTTTAGGGCTCTCCACAGTCAGAAATGACGTTTGATATATAGAAGAAAAATGTGTATTCCTCGGATAGACCTTTCCAATGGGATATCGTGTGCCTAAAAAAAATATCGTATGCAAAAGTTGCAACCCCAAGAAGTTGATGTACTAACTTACCCAAACGGGGCCCACATGACTTTTGGCGCTTCATCTCCTAGGGTTAGGGTTTTGGATGTCTAGGATTTTTAACATTCCTGTTTATTGTAGAAATCCCTTCAGAGCCTCATTGTAATCATCTTCTTGTGAATGAGCGCATCTGTCACATCTCTTCTCAGAGATAAGTCGCCACCATTCCAACAAGCTTGTTTCCTGCTGCATTTTATAGTTTCAAATATATTTCTTATTGAATATAACACCCATTTTATTGTATCTCTGTTATTCTGTGTTGAGCATCTTTTAATAATCTATATTCATTTTGTTCTTCCCATAAAATCCATATCAACTATGGATCAAGCGCCACGCGCTTGTCTTGATCTACGACCTAGATTGTCCTTTGATTCCACTTCGGGCGACTTTCATCCAACATCCCTTTGCTCATCTTTATTTCGGAGTGTCGATCCTCAGAAGTGACAGATATTCCACCACGCGTCCTTTTCCAATGTACGGTTCAAATGGAGTTTAACACTTCGGCCTTCGGGACTTTTTCGTGCCTTCACTCTTTGTTTTCCTCAAAGTTCTCTATCACCAAAGTGATAGATCTGACACCACGTGTCCACACAATCGACGAATAGGATTTATCTTCTTACCTTCTAGATATTCATATGACTTCCAATCAATGAATCCACCTTCTCCTTGATATTTTCTCCAAATTTCACGATATGTCGACACTTGTCCTCCTCAGATCGATGGTCACGATGGACTTGGCTACTTCGCGCTTCAATATTTATGCACACTCCAAAGTGATTTTCCTTTGAAGTACACAGATCTCTGCCACATACCCTTATAGATCCAATGGTTTATATCTATTTCATCCTTCGCGGCTTCTTGAAGTTTTGTAACACCCTGGGTTTCAAACCCCCATTTTAAATAATGTGTTGTTACATTTCTGAGAGGCCATAGTCCCAAAACAATTATTAAAATGCCATTGAGCCCAAGAAATGTAATGTTTTGATCATTATTAGTAATACATACATTGTTGGCTGATAGACGGACAAGGACAAGAGTTATAGGGGGATATGATTCCACAAGAGAGGGGGCTTGAGGGGATAAAGTTTTATTTCCTATTTTAATTACCCTTTGGTCTAAGGGGGCGATCAGTTACGTTGGATTCTTGGGGAAGACCAGGAGGTTCTTGATTCCCCATGAATTACTTAAACCCACATCTAGTCTGATGGGGGGTTTGGCCGATAGCTTGTCGTTCATTTTGATCGTTCACTCCTCCATTCACTTACTCACCCACGTCTTGTCTTGGGAAATGGAACCAAAATGCTAATTACTAGCCACAGTATTGTTGGTTGTAGTGGTCTCTGGTGTGATCCAGCCATGACATGAGGCCTGCATGTCTGCGATGCATTGGCCTATGTCCAACATTTTTCACAACTGTGAGTCCTGAGAGTTCGAGCATTGAGATTCTAGACCAGTTGTGCTGGAGATCGGAGAAGGAGAAGGAATGCCTGAGGGAATGCGTGGCAGAGAAGGGTGGAGGTCCATTCTCTTGGGTGGTGTAGGTTGGGTAGAAGAGAGTTGGGTACTTGGATTGTTGTGAGTGTTAGGAAAGCCTTTGAGAGCTTGAGTGTTGACTTCTTTGGAAAGGAATGTAACACTCAGCAACCATTCTTCTGGATTCATAGCCCTGGCTCGGGGGTGACACTGTTGTTAATATTTCGAACAATAGCGTCTAAGTTTAGGTGGAACGTCCTTGGTCTGCAGCCAGTTGGTGTCATATTTTATAAAGATAAGTGCTCTTTGTTATGGTATTAATTATCTGTATATAAATGTATTCCGTCGTGTATTTATTTATCATAAGATTGAATCTTTAGTATGCATGCTTGTTGGTTATTGTTGTGCATGTCATTAAATCTTTCCTTTTATGCATCCTTATTATTTCAAAAGGTATTGGTCTAAGAGAAATAAGTACAAGGAAGGGCTTAAAGGTGGCATACACCGGCCTGTGGGTAGCCGGGGTCTGTTACAGTTTTGTATCAGAGCTTCTGGTTGAAAAACTGGGCTAGTATGGGCCAGGTCTATTGGTCAGAGTCTCATGATCGAGATCAAATTATGACCATGAAGTTGAAAATATAAGGAGGAATGACATTGTAGAATCTACACATGATATAGAACGTCAAAGGTCCTTTGTAAGGGTTCGAAGGTTCGTGACCGTCCCCTTTGAATTCAGGAGCGATCGACACTATGGGATCAAGAGAGATCTGAGATCATTGGATCAAAGGGTAGGTGTACAAGGGTTGTCCGATGAAAGAGAATAAAATGTTAAGTCACAACTGTCATATCCCATTGGAGAGAGAGATCGAAGGCTAGGAGGCATTGTGGAGAACCAAGTTGTATGGGAGTTAATTCCCCAAGGAGGTCCCACAATCCAAACCACAGTTCCACTGAGGGCTTACATTTTAGAGTCGAAATAATTTTGGGGTGAAGGAGGGTTACTCCAAACCGTCGATGTGCTCCCCCACAAATTGAAAGGCATTAAGTGATGTGACATGTTAGTGATCGAACATAAAAACCCCAAAGAGACGAAGTAGATTCAAACCATTGATCGAGGTGGATAACCACTTCGGAGGAAAGATGAATGCGAAAATCCAAAACTCATGAAGGACCGAAGCCTAGAGTTCATCTAGATCGTCCATCAACAAGGACACACGACACTAGATCTCTCACTTGTGAGACTTAGTACTACAAAAGGTTTTGTAGAGCAAATCACTAGGGAAAGAATTACTCGAAGTAATTAAGGACCATTGATCTCAAAAAAATAAGAAAAATTGATCTATGCAACAGTATCTCCCAAAGTCCCGAAGTCCGGGGTTAATACAGAATGCCTGATAAGGGAGACACATGTCGACATATTCGCCAGTTCATAAATTGAGAGTTCGGGAGAATTGGAAGTTGACTAGTGTGGAAACTCCCGAATCCCGAAGAGCCGAAGTGGTGGGGCACAATAACTTCACCTGGAGGTGATGTGGACCCCAAAATTTAGAAGTGACATGGCTTGTTGATGTCACCTAGAATGACGTGGACACATGGGATGTTTGCTACATGTCAGTAAGTTTTGAACATGTGGAGGATTGAAATTTTAGTTAGCATGTGACATGTGTCACCCGCCTGATGGGGTCACATTTCCGCTTCTAGTATTTCATCATATGGTGGCAGATCGTGTAGTCCGGAGACTAGGCATTTCAGAGGAAAAATATGTGACAATTGGTGTTGGGTTGAGAACTCCTGAACAACCAAAGAATTTCACAGTTGTTGATCTGTAAGAGACACGCGTCGATGGATTATCGACTTCAGGTGAAAGAAATCTAGAAGAAAGCGAAGGCAGAGAGTTTTAAACTACTGAATCCCAAAGATCCGAAGCGATTCACATCTGTTGACCTGTAGGAGACACGCGTCGATGGATCATCGACTTTAGGTGAAAGAAATCCACAAGAAAGTGAAGGAAAATAGTTTGAAACTCTCAAAGCCTGAAGAGATAAATCTATTTATAGGCATGGATCTGTGGGAGGACACGCGTCGAGAGATGATGAACTTCAGGTAAAATCATTCTAGGAAGCAAGTGGGAGAAGTTGAGACTTTCGAAGGTTGGAGTCCGGAAGTGGGTCTCAATCGTTGATAAAAAATGAGGATGAGGACCGTTGATCTTTTCCTGGCTGAAGGTTCTGAAGTTTCAAAGTCCCTAAGATATGGATAAGTTATTTTTTAGCTAAGTGCAGGGTCATGACCATGGTCACATGCAATTGACAACTGAGGGAAGGAGGGCTACTGGCCGAATTGGTTGTTTTCGAGATAGAAAAGCGCCAGGAAGGATTTAGCCACAGTTTCTAGTCGTGGGTACTTGGGAAGGTGGTTTGAAAGAAGCGCCTATGCAAAATTGAATTATGCATCGACTAAAGGATAACATGGAAGTTTTATATGATGCAGATTGATACATATATGTTCTTCGTGAATTGAAAAGAAAAAAAAAGACTTGTAACATGGTTTGGATTTTTTTATTTATCATATGGCTAATTCTAACAAAATGGTCGCTTGCACATTTTGCAGAATTAAGGGGTTTGAAAAAGTCATCTCAGAATTCATATTGAAGAAATGGAATAAGGCAAGGGAGCCTGCACCCAGGATAAGGAGGCCGAAGGCCAGAATACCAGAGTTGGTAATGTAGAGACAGAGTCTAATGGACGCAAGTAGAAAGGAGAGCAAGAAACATTAATAGAAACTATAAGAATCTTGAAAATAGAAGTGCCGAGCTAAGAAGCATACAATGAGATACTGATGAGAGAGAAAAGTCAGATAAATGCTAGAGTGCTGCAGATATTAAATCATTTGCAGAGGCAAACGAAGAAGGAATACAAATCGAAACAAGAGGAAGAAGGAAAGTTTCTTGAAAGAAGAGAGGATCATGGAAGAACTAGTTATTCGAGAAGTTCCAGCAGAACTCATAGACACCACTCACCTCCTTACTCGGAAAGAAAGTTTTATGCATCAAAATATCCCATAAGTAGTCTAAAGGTGTCTCCTGTTAGGCACCAGAGAAGGATATAGGAAGTGGATAGTTTGCAAGGAGAGATGAGGAAGCTTAAGCCACCCTCATTTGATGGTGAAAGAGAAAGGGGAGATGATGTCAAAGCATGGTTGCTTGGACTTAGGAGATATTTTCAATTGCATAACTATTATTCAAACTTAGAAGCCCAGATTTCCACCTACCATTTACATGGTAAATCTATAATGTGGTGGTATCAACTGAAGAAATTTGAACATATTAATGAGAATAGGATCACTTGGAAGCAGTTTAAGAATTACTTCCAGAAGGAGTACCTCTCAGAGCATTTATATGACAAGAAAATGCAGGAGTTCTTTGAGAATAAATTCTTGGGATTGTTAAAATATGTTGGGTTTATAAATGATGAAAAGGTAAAGATACAAAGATTTTTGAGTGGACTTCCAAACTTTTATAAATAAAATATTAGGTATGATGCAACCAGGACCTTGACTGAAGCCATCAGGAAGGCTAAATACTTGTATGAACAAGGACATGGAAGATAATCCCTGCAGAAATCTTGGAAGGATAAGAAGAAGGAAAAGTCCAATTGGAGGAGGAAAGGATTCAAACCTCCTTCAATAGGAATAAGCCTTATAGAAATCATCAAGATCAATATGCTAAGGGTGAATCCAAGAAAGAAGACTCATTGGGAAATAGAGGAAGACCACATACCCAATGTTGGGGATGCGAATAAGATCACCTATACAAGGATTTCCCACATAGAAAGGATAGAGTGAAGACTGTTCACAATGTCCAAAAGGCTACAACAATCAAATATATGGGAATAATCTATGCAGCTTTAGATGATTGATAAGTAGAGTATCGGTCCAATATGATCGAGGTGGAAGGTAAGATCATAAATCATCCCGTTGCTATTTTGATTGATTCAGGAGCAGGTCATTGTTACATTGATCCTAAAATAGTGGATAGATTACATTTGGAGAAAAGTAAGCTTGGAAAATCAAGTTTGGTTCAGCTAGCCACTGGAACCAAAAGGAGAATACATGATATGGTCAGGGGATGTCCCATAAATTTCAATGGTGTGAATACAAATGCTGACCTAAATATTATACCATTGGGGTCTTATGGTATTCTAATTGGAATGGATTGGTTGGACAAGCATCATGTTGTCCTGGATTGTCATAGAAAGACATTTACATGTCTTGATGGAGATGGAAAATAGAGCACTATGAAAGGAGTTCCAAGACCCATCTCTATAAGAGATATTTCAGCCTTACAACTAAAGATATGTTTTAGAAAAGGATGTGAATTGTATGCAGCTCATGTGGAAGAGATATAAAATAAAAAGGGGCCAAGCCTTGAATATTTCTCGGTGCTATAGGAATTTGAAGATCTATTCCAAGAAATACCAGGGTTTCCACCAAGAAGGGAGATAGATTTCTCAACTGATTTAGTGCTAGGAGCTGCCCCAATGTCAAAAACACCTTAAAGAATGAGCACACCAGAGTTAAAAGAATTACAAATTTAGTTGGAGGAATTGTTGAAGAAAGGGTACATATGTCCAAGTGTTTCACCTTGGGGAAGATTAATAATTTTTGTCAAAAAGAAGGATGGAACCTTGAGGCTATGTATTGAATTTCGACAACTAAACAAGTATACCATAAAGAACAAGTATATTCTACCCAGAATTGATGACCTCTTTGATCAGATAAGAGGAGAAAACATATTTTCAAAGATTGACTTGAGGTCAAGATACCATCAGGTAAGAATCAAGGTAGAAGACATTCATAAGACAACCTTTAGGACCAGGTATGGGAATTATGAATTTGTAGTGGTGCCATTTGGATTGACCAATGCACCATATGTCTTTATGTGCTTAATGAATGACATATTCATAAATTATTTGGATAATTTTTTCATATTGTTCTTGGATGACATAATTATCTATTATTTGTCTGAAGAGGAGCATGAACATCACTTAAGACTGGTATTACAAGAACTGAGAGAACATCAGTTGTATGCCAAGCTGACTAAGTGGTTTTTTTTATCAAAAGCAGATACATTACTTGGGACACATTATTTCAGAGTAGGGCATAACAGTATATCTAGATAATATTCAACCCATTAGAGAATGACCAACACCCAAAAATGTGTCAGAAGTCAGATAGTTTATGGGATTAGATGGTTACTACAGAAGGTTCATAGTAGGGTTCTCTACGATTTCTCATCCCATCACGTATTTGAAAAAGAAGGGAACTAAATTTGAATGGACACCTAAGTTTTAAGAGAATTTTAATATCTTGAAGGAATTACTTACTAGTGCACCTATGTTAAAGATTGTTGACCCAAATGAAAGTTTTGTGGTATATACAGATGCATGTAAGGAAGGACTTGGGGGAGTCCTCATGAAAAATGGACATGTCATTGGTTATGAGTCCATAAATCTTAAGGAGCATGAGAGGAACTATGCCACACATGACTTGGATATTGTTGCCATTGTCCACGCGTTGAGTATGTGGAGGCATTATCTCACGGGGAAGAGATTTGAATTAAGTACAGACCACATTGGCCTGAAGTATATTTTTGAACAACCAACCTTGAATTCTAGGCAAACAAGATGGCTAGAATTTTTAAGTGAATATGAACTTGATATCAAGAATATCAAAGGAAAAGAGAATAAAGTTGATGATGCACTTAGTAGAAGAGTGCATCTCATGCATGCTACTGCTGTCAGTATGCATCAGTCAGACTTGAAGAGCAGAGTTTTAGATGGTCTTGCTATAGATCAACATTACCTACAGGTAAAGGAAAGATTACAGCAAGGATAGGTACAACATAAAATAAATGAGTATGAGATAAAAAAAGATGGATTACTCGTGCATAAGAATAGAATCTATGTTCCTAGTTCTGGAGAATCGAGGAATTTGGTATTGAAGGAAATGCATGATGACCCTTATGTTGGAAATATCGGTTACCAGAAAATGATTACAACAGTAAGAAGCCGGTTCTTTTAGCTGGGAATGAAAAAGGATGTTGTTGATTACATCACTTGTTGTATGGAATGTTAGAAGGTTAAAAATGAACATAGGAATACAACAAGGTTGCTACAGTCTTTACCCATTCCAGAGAAGAAATGGGAAGTCATCACCATGGATTTCATCACAGGATTACCCATAATGAATAAGAAACATGATTCCATCATGGTGGTGGTTGAAAAATTAACAAAGGATGCTCATTTTGTTCCTGTAAAGACAACACACACAACGACTAATATTGCAGAAATTTACATAAGAGAGATTGCTAGGTTGCATGGGATACCTATGACAATTGTCTTGGACAGAGATACAAAGTTTACATCCAATTTCTAGAGGGGATTGTTTAAAGGATTTGGTACAAATATAAAATTTAGCACAACATACCATCCCCAATCGGATGGGAAAACAGAGAGGGTCAACTGAATAATTGAAGATATGTTGAGAATGTATGTGATGGATAATCCATCTAAGTGGGAAGATTACTTTTCCTTGTTTGAGTTTTCATATAAATATGGGTATCAAGATTCTTTGAGAATGATCCCATTTGAAGCCTTGTATGGAAGGAAATGCAATACTCCAGTGAGTTGGGTCAACTCAGTAGACAAAGTGGCACTTGGGCCAGAGTTTCTCAAGGATACCGAAGACCAGATGGTTAAGATCAAGCAAAATTTAAAGACAACTCAGGATAGACAGAAAGTTTATGTAGACAAGAACAGGAAATCTAGAGATTTTAAGGTAGGGGAGCATGTGCTTTTGAAATTGAAGCCCAAGAAAAGTTCTTTGAAATTGGGTAGTTGTACAAAGATGGTAGCCAGATTCTGCGGTCCATTTTAAATATTGGACATAATAGAGCCAGTTGCATACATGCTTGCATTGCCTTCTTCCATGAATGTGAATAATGTATTTCATGTCTCTTTACTAAAGAAATATGTACATGATCCTAACCATGTTATTGATCGGCTTCTGATTTAGGTAGAGACAGAGGGAGACTTTCAAGTTCAACCAATGTGGGTATTGGACAGAAAGGTGAAAATGCTTCGGAATCGAGTTATATAGATGGTAAAAGTTTAGTGGACCTGCTATGGTCCTGAAGATGCTACCTCAGAGCATGACGATGCCATGCGGGCAGAGTACCCACAACGTTTTTGAATAAATTTTGAGATTTTTATCTCTATTTTGTATATGCACTGAGGATAGTGCCAAAATAAGGGGGGAGGGGATGTAACACCCCAGGTTTCAAGCCCCGATTTTAAATAATGTATTGTTACATTGCCGAGAGGACAAAGTGCCAAAACAATTACTAAAAGGCCAGTGGGCCTAAGAAATGTAATTTTTTTATCATTATTAATAATATATGCATCGTTGGCTGCTAGATGGACAAGGAATAGAGTTATAGGGGTCTATTATTCCACAAGAAAGGGGGCTTGAGGGGATAGATGTTTATTTCCTATTTTAATTACCCTTTGGTCTAAGGGGGGGATCAGTTACGTGGGCTTCTTAGGGAAGGACAGGAGGTTCTTGATTCCCCATGAATTACTTAAACCCGCCTATGGCCTAATGGGGGATTTGGCTGATAAGTCGTCACTCATTTTTCTCGTTCACTCCTTCATTCACTTACTCACCCACGTCTTATATTGGAAAAGGGAACCGAACTGCTGAAGACTAGCCACAATATTGTTTGATGTAGTGGTCGTTGGTGTAATCCAACCATGACTTGAGGCCTGCATGTCTGAGGTGCATTTGCCTTTGTCTAGCGTTGTTCACGGCTATGAGTCCTGAGATTTATAACATTGAGATTCTAGACCAGTTGTGCTGGAGCCCAGCGAAGGAGAAGGACTGCCCGAGGGACTACATAGAAGATCAGGGTGGGGGTCCATTCTCCTTGGTGGTGCAGGCTGGGTAGAAGGGAGTTGGGTACTTGGATTCTTGTGAGTGATGGGAAAGCCTGTGAGAGGTTGAGTGATGACTGGTTTGGGAAGCCATGTAACACTCAGGAACTGTCCTTGTGGATTCATAGCCCCAGCTCGGGGGTGACACTACTGTTGATATTTGGAACAATAACGTCTATGGTTCAGTGGAACGTCCTTGGTTTTCATCCCGTTGGTGTCATATTTTATAAAGATAAGTGCTCTTTGTTATGGTATTAATTATCTGTATATAAATGTATTCTGTTGTGAATTTATTTATCATATGATTGAATCTTTAGAGTATGTATGCTTGCTGGTTATTGTTGTGCATGCCGTTAAATATTTCATTTTATGCATCCTTATTATTTCAAAAGGTATTGTTCTAAGAGAAAGAAGTCCAAAGGAGGGCTTGAAGATGGCGTACCCTGGCCTGTGGGTGGCCAGGGTTTGTTACAAGTTTTCTCTTTTCTCTATGCAAATCTTCTGGAGCACTTTTTCACAAACTCTCTTATCTACTTCCACATATCCTTATTGATACCGATGGCTAGGATTCACTTCACAACTTCGGGACTTCAACGATCCATCTCTCAAAACACTTTCAAACCTCTAAATACTTGGAGTGCTAAAGAAATCCAAGGCTAACCTCTTTGCAACTCTCCCAGATCTAACAGTCTGGAATTATCCTGCTTCCTTGGAACAAATCGTTCTTGTTAATTTGGGGGATCTTAAAGGGCTCATCCCTATTGAACAATTCTCCTCGCTACTTATTCTGAGCTTGTTCTTCCTCAAAACCTCTAAATCCTCAGAGAGTTTCTTTGACACTTAGTTGAATTTTGACTCTGTGCACACCTTGCAATAGGTCTTCTTCCAAGACTCAACTTATTTGTGAGTGACTGTGCACACCTTGCAACATTTCTTTACACTCTTCTGCAAGTAAACTTTGAGTTATTCCTCTTGAGGTTCTGATTAAAAATGACTCTGTCGATGCACACATTGCACAAAATATGCATACCTTCTGTACAAATATCCATGTTATCTCTCCTGAGCTTTTGAGTTGAACTAGACTCTGTCAACGCACACCTTGCATACAATATCAACACCTTGCATAAGCTTGTGAAGAGAAGCAATTGAAACTTATATAAACCCTCATAGATTCATACATTCAACCATGTAAATGCATTCTGTTGAGGGGCCCTAAATCCATTTAACTCAACAGCAGGAACCAAACCCGCCACCGATGCCCAATTAGACTCTCCAACGTTTAATAGTGGAATGGTTCTCTAGATCTTGTGATGTGGCCAAATAATCGATGGGATTTACGTTTTCTAGTGAAATCTTCTCCTTCAGTTCAGACGTTCTCTTTTTGTATTTTCTCTCATAGGTGGGACTGATACAAGATAAAATCCAGTATAAACCAACTAGGTAACAAAGTGGGAAAACTTAACTACTAAAGAAGGATGATCTTGGGATAACCATTTCACTCTATGTAACACCCCTGTTTCCCCCAGCTTGTAATTAATCATAAAATAGGATTACCATGCTAAGGAATGTGGACAATGTAAATGTATTATTGTTAAACTACCCATAACTGATTATTCAGGGGTGAAGCCTTGAAGTACGAGCCATGATATATCTAGAGGAAAGAAATCAATTAATGAAGAAAGGACCAATGATTGAATTATCAACCACCCCCATGAATGGAATCATGGTCTAACTGCAAGATGTCAGCTCAAATTACCATAGAGACCTGTAGACCCGAGCTTCCTTCTGACATAAGGAACAAGACAGGTCAGAAACCTTCCAGAGGAGGGAAGGTAAGATACATATTGAGACACAACAAGATAAGATAGAGGGGGGACAAGATCACAAGCTCGTAATGGATATGTGCGAACCCAAAGGAAGTGCCAAGAACTCGGCCCGAAGGACCCAAACACGAGCTTGATCTTGAGGAAGCATCTAATAAACCTCGCAGGGTTGTTGTGACAGAGAGAGTTTCTCTGAGAGACAACGTAAATTCCCTAATGATATCATGTCTTGGCATGGGGGTGAATAGAGTGCTAAGAATGAATGCCTCTGAGCCTATGGTTGGGTGGAAAGGTGCACACCCATAGTCAGTTGGTTGGATGCAACCTGTAATAGATAAGTATTCTCATACCCTATGAAATTAAGATGTAATTATGTAATGAAATGGGATATACTGTGAAGGACCCAGGGACATGTATGTTTTCCTGATGGTTATACTATATCTCTTTATTCTTGTTTAAATTGTGTATTTAAGCAAGTATGGATTGGACATGTTTTGTATTTGTAAATTCTTGCACCCTATGGTGGCTTAAGCTAGAGCCAAGAATTGTGAGTTCGTCGACCTTAGATATAGTTTCATGTACGCATGTCGACCTTCCTATTCATTCTAAGTCCCTTGGAGGACAAAGTTTTTTAACCTCAGGAGAGGTAGTGCAGATATGAACATGCTCTCTGCGAGGAAAACAGAGACCGAGAACCACTTAAGTTCTAGACTTGATGAAGGAGCGCAAGAGTTGTGCAGAAGACCCTTCTAAGTGCTAATTCCATGAGAAAGAGCATAACACTCTTAAATCCTTCATAACTGATGAAGCTCAAGAAGGATAGAGAGAATTCAAGTATCAAAAGGGAATAATATTTCATTTGGAAGATGAACGGACGAGATCCTTTCGGGAGGATCCAAGGTCTTTCACGACCGTTAGATTTTAAGAAGGAACGCAGGCGTTAACACCTCAATTCCTTCGTCCTTCACAAGTTCGACGAATGTTGGTAATCATCATGAAGAGGACAGATCCTTTGAAGTCCAGTACCCAAAGTCACGATGTGATATGGACTGTAGATCCAATGATATATCGGGACCCACCTTGACCGTCGGATCTATGAGTTTGGAGTTCGCACGATAGGAGAATCGTGCGTTGGTGTGACTAAACCTCCGAAAGGAAAAGTTGCAAAGTCGACCTAGACTGTAGATATATGGATCCTACAGGACTCCCCTTGACCATCTGATCCATGAGATTTGAGTTTGTGGATTGTGAGTTAAAGTGGAGTTAGATTTTGAGTTAAAGTGGGGTTAGGGAGGTCAAATTTCACGATAGTCAAGTTACCTGAACTACCTGAGTAACAAGAACTATAGATGACTTAAGAATCTAACAGAGGGGATGGATGCGAACCATTTAACGGGAGAAAAGGCCACACCTTTCGTCAGATTAATTAAGACACTCATTGAGTTTCTGAACACTCTGGAGGAAGACTTGTGCAAGGAGTAGACCAGGCCAACAATTGAATGGAGTATTGAAAGATAGTCCTTTGGAAGACGCGGAAGGGTAGAATTACTTGGTAGATTGAGCAAGTTCAAGAATCTCAGAGGGGACGATGCAAGGAGTGTAGAAGAGTCAGAATTATTCCAAGTCCAAAGCTTAGGAGAGATAACATTTTTAGAAACACAGACGAGACCCAAAAGCAAGGCCTTGGAGAAGGATAAAAGGTCGAGGCCTTTGAAACATTTGGACTCTTCCAAGTCAGGGAAGAAGGAGTAAGCTCAGGAGGAGTAGTAATAGTGGTCGTTGAATCGAGAAATGTGGAGGAGATATTGACTGTCAGAATCCATGTCTAGACACTTAGGAGTACGCGCAAGAGGAGATCAGATCCCAACCGTTAGATATGAGCGTGAGGACCAACAACTGTTGCATCCAAAGGAAAGTGCACAAGGCCTAAACCCTTTGAAAGTGCACAAAAGAGTGGAATTGCGAAGTCCCAAATTTCCAAAGCTAGTCGAAACCGTCCATTTTGAAGGTTGATAGGTGGCAGCAAATCTGAGAGTTTGAGGATTCAGACATCGAAAGAATTGCGGGAGAGAAATATAAACTTCGCAAGAGGCGAAGTGTGAAGTGACTTTGAGACGTTGGATCCAAAGAGACACATGGTGATAGATCACAATATTCGAGTAAATTGCATTGGAGTTTCAGTTGAGAATTGAGATTGCGGAACCCCGAAGACTCGAAGTGAATCTGGACCACCAGATCCAGAGGGACGCATGGCGACAGATCGTGGACTCCGGAGAAATATGTTCAAGAGTTTTCAGTTGATATTTGAAACTCTTAAAGTCTGGAGATTCAGAGATCCAAAGAAATCCTCAACCATACGATTCAAGTGGACATGCAGTAGGAATCCTCTTACTTCGAGGGGAAGTGAAGTTGGATATTTGAGATCTCAGAAGTCCAAAGACCCGAAGGAAATCTTGATCGTTGATCGAGAAAAGGGGTGCAGGACCGTTCATCTAGTTGAAATTTCAAACCTGTGAAGCAGAGGCAGAGTCATTGATTGATAAGGATAGGTGTCCGCAGATCACCGACTCTAAAAGATTGACGTATGAAATAAAGGAAAGTTTGAGACTTCAAAATTTTGAAGTCCGAAATTCTGAAACAAATCACAACTATTGATTTGAAAGAGGTCAGATCTGATATGCAGGTTTAAAAGGGATAGATATGAGCCATTATTTCAAAGGCACCGTCAATATCTGAGATCGACAGTCCCGTAGCATTGTGGAGATCAAAGATGCACGAGCTTTAAAAATTTGAGTGCGGGCCGCAATCAAAACCATGATTATGAAGAAAGGACACGTGGAGGCTCGAGGAGAATTGTGGGCTGAAAGGTAGTTTGGTTTCAAACCACCTTTGGCCGTGCCCTTAATTGTGTGTTTGTGTGAGGTGATCGCCCAAGGTTACCTCAAGGAGGGTCTTATCATAAAAAGGGGCTACTGCCCAAAATCAGAGATTTCCCAGGTGTGAAGGGAAGGTCGCGGGTACCATTAGACCTGCACCCGGAAGTTGAAAGGGTTTGCATTTAATTACAGAGCTAGAAAATCAAGGTCTTAGAGAGTCGTTTGGATTTAGAATCAGAGATCCTTGACCAGGAGGTCGGACTGGTTCCCCGAATTTCCAAATTAGATACCATGAATGGATAATCTTTCGTTTAAGAATTTTTTTTTTTTTTATACCCCATCGTGGGTGTGTTACAAATTGGTATCAGAGCATGGTTACAACACTTGTCCTACTTTGGCTCATGTACGAGTCATGTACGGAGGTATTTTTATCTGCGTTTACTCCTTGAGGAGAAGGACTACATATTGAACCTTTGATTTTGGGAATTCTTGTTGAATTTCAGCAGAAGAATTTCTTTATCCCTTTTTCAAAGTGATAACTAATCTTACTAGAGTAGGGATATGCTAATTAAAATTTATAATAAGACTTGAATGTGGATAGATGAAGGTGGGAGGGTTATGTCAAGGGCATTTGAAGACGAAGGATGGATGACCTGGTATTTGTAACACTACTTCTAAGCATGGGCAACTAGAACTTCAGGAACTAATGATGGTAGATTATATCATGGTTAATACCTTTGTGGGATTAAAGGAATATGATAGGATCAGGTAGGATCCCTGGCAGTTATAGTTACTACTTTATATTGAATTGGAGTATATAACTCCTCGGGACTAGAGAAAAGTGAGATGGGTAAAACCTTATGGACGTTGGGTCAAGAAGGTTTTCTTGCCAGACATTGTCGTATAGAGAGGAAAGTGACCTTGGATGGTTATGGCCTTGAGAGAAGGCAACATCAATACGAGATATGACTATAATATTAGTCCTATAAGTGACTAAAATCTCAAACTAAAGGACACTAATGATGAAATTAAACTATCAAATGAATGCATGAGGTAAAAACGTGCAAGAGATGCACCTACTTATACATGAATGTGTATACATGATCACAAGGATGATGGGAAGATCCTTTGGAAAAGGATATATAAGTCTAATATGTCCATGTGTGTGAATGACATGGAAAAAGTGCAAGCAATAAGCTAGCATGATGAATACTTATATGTGTTTAATTATGCTTGAGTGCATGGGTTTAATTCATTGTGGAGCTTCCTAATAGGAATCTTGATATTAATACCAATTAGGTATGGATGATATTAAATGTGAAAGTGCTGCACATGTATGATGTAAGAATATAGTTATAAGATACAATATGGTTGCCCTGATGAGTGAAATATAAAGAAATAATTTCTCTTGTCTAGAATAAATGAATACTATGGATGCATGGATGACTCCATTCCAAAGAGTCATGAAAGTTTTGTTCCATATAATATCTTGAGGGGGAATGTATTCGCTTTCCTCAGGAAATACTAATATAACTAAATAAAAAGGGTAAATGAGCAAAGATGCTATGTTGTCATATTAAGAGGAAAATAATTATGCCTTTGAGAATCACATGAGAAGGATTGTAAACAATCCTGAGTTGACTGATCTTAAAAGTAGATATGTAGGTGGGTTGCGAAACATACCTATGACCGCTACAGGAAGGTTTAGAATTATGAATATGGTTAAGTACATCATGGATGTAAGTTAAAAAAACCAGAATATGTATAGATACATAATATGGGTACATGAAAAATATGCATGTTTATATTCCTTATGGGATATTTGGTAAACTACTGAAGCTAAATCAAAGCTGAGGCCATCACAAATAGTGATGGATATGCAATAAGGAAGTTGCATGATGAAGGATTTCCCTATGAAGGAACTGTGTGAATACTCTGTCAGGAAAACAAAGTTACAACCTTAATGGCTGTTGAGAATTAAGCAGTGAGCCACAAGATTACACACACACACACACACATATGTATAACATAATCCTATATTACATTTTGAAAAACATCATGTAATGAATATAATACTAATAATGAATCTTGACCATTCTGATAACTGAATGGTAACATGCAAGATGGACAGGTTCATGATTCATTATGGGCAAAATATTTTTCTATTAAAGCATGCTGATGTATCCTAAGAGTTAGGATGAGCCTAACCTAGGTTTTCTTAGGAAAAGAGAAGAAAGATACCAATAAGAGGTAGATTGCATAAGTAAAAGGGGAAAAAAGGAGGAACACTTTCCTCACCCTAAAAACCCTATATTGTTTAACAGAGTCGTAGGATTAAAAGAGAAGTTGTGGAAACCAGTATAGTTGGTAAAAGGAAGGTAAACCCCTGAGTATGATTAAATGAATAAATGAGTATGTTTAACTGAATAGGCTTGGTTGAAGCCATGATTAAGAAAAGGGAGTGAGGCCTTAGAGATAACTTGACTGGGATGAAAAGTCCCAGGCGGTGTAGAAAGAGTTGTAAGAAGGGGAGAGTCCTCAATTCTTCCCTTGCTGAGTATTATGTTTTCTCTTGGATGAGAAAGTTGTTACGCTAATGAAAGTAAAAAGGTTTTGACACCATAGTGATAAGGATTGTATTGTGGAAGATACAATCGAAATATGTTTGTGTTTCACTTGTGGAAACATTTGAGGATAATCTGATGAAGTGCATAAAGATATGCTAGGACATTTTGAAGATGTTTTATGAATTCAAATGTTATGATACATGCATTTGGTTTAATATTAGAACTAATGTAATTGTGACTATGATGATGCATGCTATGTATAGAAAGGCACTAGAGCTATTGAGGAAGATATTTGCCAATGATGGTCAACTTCAAGCAGAGGATGACTAGGAGAAGGTTGCGGTTGAAAGATTGCTGACAGGGCTGTAAAAGTCCCCATAAAGCATTGATGATGAGGTACAAATCAGAAAGTGGGTGCTAGAAGCCAAGAGATGGTATAAATATATTTGTGCCTATGTGGAACAAGGTATGAATGGATTTGGTAAGAATCCCTTATGAAATATTTTATTGTCTTAGTGTTATGCATGAAATTTTGAAAGGAGGTTGTATGCCTTGGGTACCCAAGTAAGGTATGATTCAGGAAGGAAAACTTGAATGATGGAGGTATGAACCTTTGGTAAGTAAACATTGTTTGTAACCCTTGGAAGAATTCACAAACTGATATGTCATGAATGCATTGACCAATCAAGGAATGCTTAAAGGTATTCATGTGAAACTTTTGAGTTCATGTGTAATGATTTGGGATCATGATCGGCCTATAGTAGGCAGTATGGTCCTACTGTAAAAATGAAAGAAAATGAATACTCCATATGAGGAAAAGGTTGGTTAAATTACAACACACCATGGCCATGAACCGATCATAAAGTGTGACGAACTTGAAAACAATGTAAGAGTGCATTGGGTATGAATGTGGCCATGAATAATTGGCACATTTGTTAAAATCCTTTGAAATGTTGAATTACATTTTGAAAGGTTTGGTATGTTGAAATGAGGCATAGGCAAGGAATGGGATTCTCTTTTTATGTTTATACAGATGTGATGAACTGTTAGTATGTATGGTTTTGAATATAGATATATATACATGGATGCATGAGAGACTAACAATTTGTTTCACTATGTAAAGAATGAATTGCAGGGATGAAGTGGGTCTTGGATATGGCAGTATTGTAAGCCCATAAGGAAGACCAATTGCCTAGTGAGCCAAACTATAAGGAATGTTGAAAGTGCAGGAAGCAAAGGGGTCTTGGATATGGCAGAGTTGTAAGCCCATAAGGAAGACCAATTTCTTATTGAGCCAAACCGCCATGGGAAGGAAAGTCCCATAATTATGAATCTGGTTCCTGTGCGGAACAAATATGGAAATAAAATGTAGAATTGGAAATCTGTAGGTGAAATATTTACAAGGAAATTTTGAATTTAAAATTTATGATGATGTCTCATGAATTCTTGTATACCTATGATACAGGTGAAAGGAAAATATCTTCAAAGAGTGAAGAGATGATAAACTGAACTCTCAGGTTTGAGCGAGAACTATGAGAAATAGTATAATCTGATCGCATGAAATAGAGACTGACTCAAGAGAAGGAGAGTAACATTCATCCCTAACTATGATTGAGTCGGGAGAAGGAGAGTAACCTTTGTCCCTATATATTACAGTACCGGGAGAAGGAGAGTAACCTTCGTCCCTATCTATTACGATACCGGGAGAAGGAGAGTAACCTTCATCCCTATCTATTACGGTATCGGGAGAAGGAGAGTAACCTTTGTCCCTATCACTACTACATATGGGTGGATTATTCCACAAAAATTTTCCACGCTTCCACTAGTTTCATCATTTTTTTAAACAGGTCGGGATTTTCATGGATATTGCCATGAAAGTTCATCACAATATCGACGAAAATATTAATTTAACCTAGTCGGGATTTTCATCTCTATAGAGACGATCTTTCGTGGCAATAACGATGAAAAGCTTACCTATCTCATTGGTCAGTGTTAATGGCTAGTTGACTATTTTATCTATATATACGTGACTTTAAGAGACTTTGTGACACAATTGCTATAGTTGTGACACTATTCTTGGCTTTTGTTTGAGCTGTTTATTTTTTCCATCACCCACCGGTTGAACAAATCCAATTCTCGATCTACATAGCTTAGATTTTGAACTTGGAAGGTTAGTATGTTATTTTTTATTGATGTACTCATTTAACTTGTAATTTTTTTTTCAAATGTCCAAATTGCATTTAGCTTGTTTTTTCCTTGATAATATAATATGTGTGTACCATATTTCATGTCTTTGGTTTTTGGATCTAGTTGGTATATTCTGTGGAAAAGGGTATGTGGATTCCATAATATTCTAGGTTTATGGAATCCACATATCCTTTTCCCTTCAATTGTAGCTATAATCTCTCTCTCTCTTTTCATTNATAAAGATATGGAATTGCTCTTGAAACTCAACCCTAATCGGTGAAATGATAGTAATTGATTGCTATATTCCCTTCTTTAGCAGGGACTAATAAGATAAATAAACACTAACCCTAAACTTATGTTAGGTGTATATGTCATTATTATATAAAGAAAACATTTGTACACATATGACCTTATTATAAAGATGTTATCTATGTC